>CM037933.1:19953265-20043641 GCA_021346845.1 Apeltes quadracus | reverse complement strand
CATCAGAAGCTATGTCACTCCATTTATGTGATGCCTATAAACTGAACACTGAGTGCCTTGTAGTTATGGCAGTCTGTTAGCCGTCTGTCAGTAAGCCGGTTTACTGATTGCCATCTGTGAAAAAGCCTTTCTGTAATTTGGCTGAAACCTCTGTATCAATAGGCAGCTATGGGTTTGAAACATTGGTGATTATGTTCACATCAACTCTACAGACATCCCGGGAGTTAATAATAAAATATACGAGAATATTATTAACAGTTACATTTCCCATTTATATTCATGACTCTACAAGGTATAGTGACTTAAAAAAGCCTTACACGAACACTATAAATATAAGTGAATGAATAAATAAGCACTGAACTCAATCGCAGGGATATTGCCAAAGTGGAACAGGTGCACAAGAACACACATTTCAGCCGTTCATTAATTATGCAGATATTATGCAACATTGGTCTTTCAATGTCCATAAGAAAACATTTCAGAAGACACTTCGGAAAGAATCAGGCCCAATGCGTTTCTGAACATATTGTAGCATGTTCCTAAATGTGTATATGGTTCTGATTACTTACTCTGTTACTTGGGCCAGGGTTGGGGTACCGCCCCTTCCGGGGTAATGTGTAGTTTTTGGAAAACACAGGAAGTGGAAATTGGGAGGAGTTGGGGAAAGTTGTAGTTCTTACTCGTGAGTAAAACGTTCTTCTGGTGGCGTGGCTGTGGCCGACAACAGCCAACAATAAACTTGGGTAATAATGAAACTGACTCTTTAGTGGCACAGAATGTTACAATATATATATTTTGTTTTGGAGATTGTCTTCAAGGTTGGCGGTTGGCAACCACTGATCTAGACAAAGTGCTACAGACACAAAAGCGTAGCTTCCTATGTTCTTAAAACGCTTAAATCAATTAGGACATCATCAACCTAATCCGGTTAGACTGTATTTTAGTGTTTTTTACCGCACAGGACTTTTATTCCTCCTGTGTCTTACTCTCTTTCTTCACCTTCACTTTCTCTCAAGACACCCCAGTGATTCTTAATGGCAAGTGTGCTATTAGCTACATTTTAATTAATTGATTAGATAATGAGACAGATGAATCAATTAATGACGCAATTATAAAAGGCCGGTAGGTTGTGTCCCATGTGTTTTAGTGGGTTTAATAATAACAGGGATTTTAACATCTGCGCACAAGGGAAACGTGATCCCTTGCCGTCTAACCCAGAAAAGCTTGGCTCTAGAGGGAACTCAGTCAGTGAGTCAATCACTCAGAAAACTCAAAGAGGCCAAAACCTCCTATATAGTTTGCAAGGGTTATGATAAGCAGTTTGTAATATCTACGGTTGGATTAGGGTTAAGTCCACTCCATCGTTTTTTTTTACTACAGACCAAAGCACCTTTCTATTCCTTTTCGTACCATTTCAATATTTAAAAAATGTCATCAGGATTAGATTATTCTGGGACAGCTGAAAAATGTTCTTTTGATTAAATATGTTCTTGTTGAGGAAGTTTATTGATTTGAAGTGGAATTTATTTATTTTTTGTTTTAGATGGCCATTCTTTAGTCTAGAGTCATTCATCATGTAATATGATATCCTCTATGGTAAGGGTCACTATTAGACAGAGAGCAGAACCAGTGTGCACCCAGGCAGCATTGCAGTTGGACCTGGACCTAACCGAAGGGGACGGCACAAGTGTGTTCTTGAGGAGCTGCACGCGAGTTGAACGTCCGGATCCTCCAATCAGATACGAGGATCATTGTTACATGGAAGGACTCGCGAGACCAAACCGCGGTGCCTGTGAAGCACCATGTCTGCGAGATGTAGTGGTTAATACGTCCTCTATGCATTTAAGTAAGACTAAAGAAAAGGTCACTGTATTCCTGCCACTAGTGCACATTAGTTGAGCTCTAGGAGAATGTGATCTCTGCAGAGCCTTCATTCTCATTCTAATGTTTTGCATGGAATGGTCATTTTACCTTGCTGATTCAGATTGAAACTAATTTTTTAAATAATTTAGTGTATCTTTTTTACATAACATTTGCCATAGCTAATGGCATACACAAGACTTTCGCGATGACGACACTTCTGAGCCTGTGGGCGCGACCCGACACTCCTGCAATTGCAAGTACGGCATTTCCCCTACAGACCCCCCAAGGCAGGCCGAGAAAACTTTTGTTCGACCTGAAATGACTCATTTAATCATCCAAAACAGTATGGAAACATATTAATTAACTGAAAAATGTTGCATAGTGTGCCTTTAAATGGTAAGTGGCTGATAAGGGGATTTGCTGTAGATGAGAAGGGCCAGGAGAAAAAAGTGAGGGTAATGAGCTGATATTGTGGGGTCTGAAATGACAGGAAAGTTAGAAAACCTCCAGGTGAGATGAAAACAAACTAGCATGCAGTGTTTCCTCTACGTTGATTTGGTAGTGGCGGCCCGCCACGGCTAAATTTCTGCCGCCACAGTATCAGAATAGGGCCGTACAGTGCAAAAGCGAAAAGCTGTCTATCAGCATGTCAGAGACGCGCGCTTCACACAGCGAGGGGGGGGGGCTGACCGGGGGCGGTAGAGGTCTTCTGGCGGGCTGACGGAGGGAGGGTGCCGAACGTCCGCATAAACTCTTGCGACGTTGGCAGTTGTGTTTTTTCAAAAACCGTACAGTTTTCTTCCCGGTACGCCGTACCGGCTCCAAATATCATAGCGGTACGCTTTACCGGCCAGTACCGGCTTACTTTCACCCCTGGATACAATTTATGTTGTCAGTTAATTTAAGCCTGATATTGTATTAGTCTATAGTTCTTGCTCATTTAAATCAAGTTAACTTGTGATTTCCGTTGTTTGTATTCTTCACCTGCTAGCTAAATTCCACGTGGCTGTTGATTTGATATAAGAGCGATTGCTGAAAGCCCGTCTTCACGTTTGTTTTTTAGGTGCATAATTTACATGCTGAAGTAATTACACTGCATTAAGATAATGTAATTAATAGTGGAGTTATTATTATTATTTGCTATATACCATAATGAGCAAACTAGCATCCCAGCACGATGAGTGGTTTCAAATCTGACCCTCCCTCAGTAAGCTGGCAGCCATTGCCCTCACAGTGCCAATCTCTAGTGTGAACTGTGAGAGAGATTTCTCCACGATGAAGTTAATGTGAAATGAAAGATTGTTTGGCTATCAATATCGCTCCATTTTAAAAAATCCTTTATAGGTGAAAACAGACTTAAGTAAGAGCCTGCAGGGGGACCATCTAGCAGCATGGATGCTACTCGGCATCAATGGGCCACCTCTTTCTGAATTCCCCTATGACCGAACCTTGGACTTATTTTTAAATGAAATGTGTGCACAGCAAGGCACACAAATTAATTTGTTTAATTATGAATGATTTATAGATGTTAAGTGCCTCAAATATATTTAAGTAATAAATATATTATTTGTGTTGCAGAAAAGTGTCAGTCCAGTTTCATTCCTGGGGAGGGTGAGGGTGGTGGCAGTGGCGGCCGCGGGCGGGCGGGTTGGGGGTGGGGGTTGTTCCGACAGACCTGCCCCCACTGCTAAAAAAAATTCTAAAGGAAACACTGAGGATGTGGTTAAATGTGTAACACCCCTGTGACGGGACTGGGATCACCTGAGATAATCAGCAACACTGGCAACACATGGGCTTTGTGTGAAGTAACACTACACCCACACACCTTCCACGTGTGCACTCACCTCCGACGATGAGACTACTCACTAGTAATGGCGAGATGAAGCTTCCACTGTGACCAATTGTGTCACACATGGGCCGAAGCTTCATGCTGCCTAATTTGCTCTACTGTGCCATCAAGTGGACAATAAATGAAATGACACCATGGCTTTAGTGTGTGAAGCATTGAATAAATTATGTTTCTGATGCGGGATACATAACTTACGAACGTATTTATATGGTGTCTGTCTTTATGATACAGTGTCGGGGCAAATTGGGGAGACAGTGTAAAAAGTAAAAAAAAATACCATCAAACCGTCAAATTTGCTGTTGCTGTGTAACCCTCTCTACCCATTGAGCCACGACCAAATACACATAAACTCCTTGGTTTGTGACTGCTTATGTAACTAGGGACAACATGTAACACGTGAAACCTTATTATGAGAGATCAGCTCAGAATGTTCACAGACAAGAGAAAATCTCCTCTTTCCTGCTGAAAAAAAAACTTCAATAGTTTGTAAGAAAACGCGCAATAAAGTCCAAAGTACACCGGGGACCCATTGTGTTTCGCTGCCCATTTCCTAAATTAGTCACGTGGTAAGGCTGATTTGCAAGGCTTCGAACGTCACCACATACGTCATCAACACAAGCCTCGATACGTGCTTCTTAAAAATCTTCCTGGATTACTCGACACAAACTAACACACAGTGTGACCCTAACCCTCCATTACTGAGAGCAAAGCACTCAACAAGATCACAAGGCTTTGCTGTCCTTGCTCCGAATTCTCTGGTGACATCAGGACCGCAGAGAGCCTCTACATCTTCTGCCGCAAACTAAATACACACCTCTTTAGACTCTACCTTGACAAAAAACACAAAAAAATTGTAGCACTTAAATTGTACTTATAATGGCACTTATCGATAATAAGTTAGAAAGTAGCTTATTTAAAATGGCTTATTTTATGAAATTGCACTTTCTTGTTCTTTGAGTTTGTATCCTTATGGTTGAAATGAACTTATTGTAAGTCGCTTTGAATAAAAGCGTCAGCCTAAATGACATGTAATGTAATGTAATAATTATGTTATGTAAAAATGCGTGTTTGACACTGGAATATTTACTGGCCCTACCAAAAAACAAAATCCACCAGCCGCCACAGTCACTGCTCATTTCATTGAAAATATTACAATCATTCCATTAAGGCCAATACAGGATTCCCTAATTTATTTCTTCCATTTGGAACAAGTACGGTAACGTTATTCAGCTTGATATTACACAAAACTTTGAATGAATGAACCATCTGTGGGAAAAGGGTTAATATAAAAAAAAATGACCCAAATGTAACCGGGGCTGCTTGAGTCGCCTGGTCACAAGGGTGACAACGCCACTTTGGGACTTTCACCCAGAGAATACTGTAGGGTTCACCATGTACTTAATAGAAAAAGGAGCAGAGAGGTGAATTTCTAGGTTTGGAACAATATCAGTCTTTTTATTTACAAGCAAGTTTTAATGTTTATAAAATAGTCTAAAAACGAGGTTTTATTCCGTACAAAATATACTCTATGCTAAAAAGGTCACTATACTGGGATACACTACCAGTACAAGGAGACTATCGAACAGGAGGCCTACAGGGGAGGGGGAGTGAAAGAGAAAAGGGCAACCACAGGGGAACAGAAACTGCAAAGCAAAGGAAATTAGGACACAGCAAAAATATAAGACATGCAAAATAAATCGAAAATGAGGAAGCCCTCCACCTCGTGAGCCACCACCTACAGGCCTAGGACAAGCCCACCTGTACTGGCATAAAAAGGGAGGGGGCCCCAGTATAGGATTCAATACAGTTAGTTTATGAAACAAATAAAACAAAAAAGGAAAAGACACTACCCTAACTGGAAAAACACAAATTAACAATTCCCAATCAAAATACTAAGTTCAACAAAGTAACCATAACTCCAAAAAATGTGTTTCAACACAGGCAAAAACAGCAGTGACCTGGTCTCACCTGTTGATCTCCTGTGAATCACCAATTAAGGTGATGGGGCCAACAGGCAGGAGGGAGGGCGAGCGCCACCCATCACACAAACATAATATTACTTTATCCAATACATAATTATTATTATAAAGCTAGCTAAAAAAAAAGACGAAAGTTAAACTACTCCACAAAAAGGTAACGTATGTACAAGCTGATGCTCTGTACAATCTATACAGACGTGAGCATGTAAAGAAAAAAAAACAGAAGCCATTTGCAAGAGGGACTTTAACAAGCAGACCCAAAGTCTTAAATCGAGAACAGCAGACTCTTACAAGCGCACACCAGCACAGCGAAAATGCTTAAGCCCAGCTCACACAATGCAAGTGTTTTTGGGTCAACTGTCCCTAAGTGTGGTGGACAGACGCTTCCCTGACACAATATTCCTTTAATGACATCATATAATGGGGCCTCAGGCACACTTTAAGGCTTAGAGCAGCCTTTTTAACTGCTCAAACTAAGCTGATTTGTGGCCCCAAAAAAGTGTAGTGGAGAAAAAGTCACGGCATCCTCTTTAGATGAAGGCCAGACAATGGCCACGCGCTTAACAGATTAAACGCTCGCAGCATTTTGACTCACTGTAAACAAAGCTAAGTGGAGGATTTTCACTTTCTCCCCTCCTTCCTCCAGTCTATTCAATCATTTTTTGTTTATACAATTAACGATTTGCATTACTTTGTCTTTCTCGAAAAGCTGTGAAGTGTAAAGGATGAGCCTATGCTGGGGTTTTATGGTAAGATAAGGAGCAGCGAGCTGAGCTAAAATCACAGAGGGGATTGTGCTTGTAAATGTCACTGCAATCTCTAATAGGGATTGTTTCTTTTTTTTCTTTCAAATGATACACTACAGACACCCACCGTTATTGATTTCCCCCTGGAGTGCTGACAAGGCCAGAATACAAACTGTGGATGAGGATGAAGAGAGTCAACACAAAAATGCTGAGTGATTTTGTTTGATTCTGTATTTTATTTACTCTATATTAAGACTTGAACAGTGATTTAAATTCAAAATTCATCCTCTGTATCGGCTTGTTTCACGAGGGCTAAATGTCCTTTAGGATTCGGTAAACCCAAGACACCGGAAATTAAATTATGACTGAGTGCAAATATACAAATAAAGAAAACTTTGTCCGGTGCAGCTTACATAAGAAAGAAGTCCTTGGTGTTTGTAAAAAGTCTGCGGTTCACTTAAGCAATATGTAATATATTGATGATATCCAACACGTTTGGAGTCAAGGTAGGGCTGTGCGGTATGGCCAAAAATACATATCACGGTATTAAAAATCATTCTGACGGTATCACGGTATTTTTTTCAAGGAAACGCAATAATTAATTTATGTAGAAAAGGGCTGCTGCTCACTGCTCTTTGTTCAACGCTTGCCAGCCAACTCGCTCACAACTCGCTGTGTGGTGTGTCTTCCCTCTGTCTCTCTGTTTTTTTTCACCTACATTCCCCTGGGTGCCTCCATTTTCAGCTTCTTATCATCCTCTCTATAAGAAGGTACATTTATAACAAATGACACACTGTAATTAGCATTGCATAATGTACAACCAAAAAGTTACATTTCTTTCTCCATTTACATGATTTACCTTATTATCTTCTGTTGAGTTTCTAAATTGTTTTTGTTTGCTTGGCCCCACAAAATGTTCCATTATATATACGTAAACATTTTTATTGTGCAAACTGCAACGTATTTAAAACGGAAGAGATCTTACAACTTAAACATGGCTTCCTTTTCAATACAAAAATATTTTATAATCGTTTTATTGGAACATTATTTCCTCTGTAATGTCACTCCATTGCTTGCTTTTTTTTGTCATAAGCATTGCCTCTTTAAGCGACTCTGACCTTTCGCTTCCCCGCTTCACTCGCTCCGCCGTGACTGGTTGGCGGTCTCGAATCCGAGGACCGTAATCGCAAACACTCTCCATATTCCAACACGTGTTTTCTGCTAAGGTGATGGAATAAATTGCTAGTGTTGCCACCAGTGGAGGTAACAACGGCTTGACATACTTTACAATAAACTTTTTTCTACTCTACGTCGGATTTTTCGAAACCAAAAACATTCCAGACAGCAGACACACCTCCTCTTTTGGGTACAAGTTGTTGGTTTATCTCCCGTCTCTTGTTGCTCCTCCTCCTCCATTGCTCTTGTCCGTGTTTTAGCAACGAGATTTGTGATAACTGTACCCAGCATGCAGTTCGATTATTTTTATAAATGTACAATTTTGTACATTTATAATTTATTACATTATTAGTATTACAAAATGTTGTATTAGTATTACAAAATGTTTATGTGTCACAAGCCGTTGTGTTGTGGGTTATTAATTGTTGTTATAAAGTTATAACCATGACTCAATCTCAACACACAAGACTAAGTAGCTCCAACCGCTGTGATGCTGACATGTGAAATAAAATCCGCTGCCTGCCAAAGAGCAACGTAAGCTGTTATTGCACAACCCTGATATGGACGGTATGTGAGAAATCATGGATAAGGTCAGGGGAGATTCCAGCAGGCTGATTAAAACATATCAGAGTTCAATATGCAGCCTCATTCAGCACGATGAAAGAGAGGGATACGGCTGTACTCGCATGACTCTCTAAAGCCGGGGTAGCCAACGCAGTGTCGCGGGCACCACTTAAGCATGAGGCATATTTCAATACGACAAACTGACAACAAGACAGAAAAGAGAAAACTCCCCATATAGGAAAAAAGAAACTTCGACGGGGGAAAAAAAAAGGGAAAGAAACCTTCGTGAGAACAGCTGAGGAGGATCCCTCTCCCTGGATGGACCAGACTGGAATGGATGTCATGTGTACAGAATATGAACTCATTTCAATACAGGAACAGGTTTGGGGAATTTTATATCAATAAAGATAGTATTTCAGCTGGTCCTCTGGGGGTAGTAGTAGGGCGAACGAGACGTAGCAGTAACCAAACGGATCAACATCGCTGCATACCGTAAGCACAAAATCGCAAATTACAAATTTACAGTCTGTACACAAACAACATCCTTTGTCCCGAAACCCTCACATCGGCAGAGGAAAAACCCTTCCATGGGAAGAAAAAGGAAGAAACCTCAGGGAGAACGTCAGAGGAGGATCCGTCTCCAAGGATGGACAGACTGCAATGGATGTCATGTGTACAGAATGAACAATGTAAAAGATGTATAATACATTTAATTCCTATAACAGAAATGATTCAAATAATTGCAAGTAGCAAACCAGGTGTACGGCAGAACCACTGCAGGGGCGACCACCATCCATAGTATTCTGGGTCACTACCTTACTCTATTTTACTAATTTTACTGAATAATAATAATAATAGTGCTTCTAGCAGCACTGGACGGGGCCTCACTACTCCGCGCTCGGAGCACTGGCCGGGCAGCTATAAAAGCGGTCGAGGACTTGAATTGACAAAATTCAAGTCAATCGGAGTCAAAGGGAGCACATGCAGGGGGCGCTAGAGAGCCATTTTTTCATGCCCAAATGCGGTTGAAGTGGTGAAAGAATAATAATCTTTCAAAACACAATAGGCCATCGCCCGACTTTCAGTCAGCTCAGGCCTGTATAATAATACTTTTTTATAGCGCTTTTCTAGGTACCCAAGACGCTTTACAATGACAGACAAAAAAAGAGAGACGAGGAGACTAAAATAAAAGTAAATACATACAAATGGAACTGAAGAAAACTGTGGAATGAGTTCTGTAGGGGTTAGCATTAGTTTGAAGAGGTGGGTTTTGAGGGCTCATTTGAATGATAATACGGTGGGAGACTGGTTGATTTGGATGGGGAGGGGCAGCCTGACATTTCCATAGATGTGTACTGATTAATACATTTTTAACACGTTTGGTGTTTAAAACACCAATTAGATGTTTTCATACAGCTCAGACAGGAGTTAAGGTCTGGTCTGAGAGCTTAAAAATATATTACAAAGAAATATACAATTTTGAGTCCTAATTTAAAGGCCATATTCATAAAATGCTAACACACAAAATAAACTCTAGCAGTCAAATCTAGCAAGTCTAGCAGTCGTCTCTCTTTAGAGACACTTTAGTTTGAGATTTGATGAATATTTCGGTCTGCACTGCATGGGACTGTGTGCTTTTGCAGAAGGTTGTGGTGAAGGCGCTCTGTGTAGGGTTACAAACCACTATCTCCTCAATGCAGCTGGATGGAACAAAGATTGGTACAGGGCTATAAATACTCTATCTGAGACACACATACCTTGAACACACCTCAACACTGAGCATAAGCTCAGTGTGCTCTGCCAAACCCGATTAAACAGGAAATAAATCACAAGACACACTCACACAGACCCACACACACGCACAGGTAAGCAAATAGGCGGATTCATGTACCTGAACACACACACACACACACACAAATTGATCAGGATTCCTGTGTTTTAAAACTTGAAGAGCTGTTTGCAAAATATATCGTCATCAGCTTCACCTCCGCTGCACCCGCTGCCTAGCAACCGGCTGTACCTGACCGTAAAAGCCTTAAAATCTGAAAAGGAGGAGGGGGACAGTCTGGGTCAGGGTCTGTATGAGGGATGAAAGACGGCTTAACTTTGTAACTGAGAGAAGTTTGTTCTAAACTCTTCAGTGAGTTGGAAAACACGACATCGGTTACCAGGTTTACGTTACTTAAGTGATTTCTAAGATGTGATATTATAACGTTTACTGTAGATATTCGACTGAACTTCCTAAATGTTCCTGATTCATAATTGTTTGTTCCAGCCCACGATCACATCCTCAATCCCTGAAGCGACCTCCACCCAAATTTAGGATTTTGCGTCTTCTCAAACTTCGGCTTATTCCTTATTCTTATCATCTGAAGACAGGCGGCTAAGATTAATCGATTACTCCAAGTTGTTTGTCTATTAATACTTACACCTCTGTGAACCTAAAACATCAACTCAGCTAAAATGACGTACACAGTTATCAGAAAAAAGGGCACAGACTCTGCTTTCTTAAAGGCCCAGCTGACTATGACATGATATTAAGCAGTTTATCTAACAGTGGATGATAAAGAGGATGATGCCAGTATAACACACATTTCAGTCATGAAATTGCTGGTCTACTTGAAGTACAGCTGAAGATTAAAGAAGTCATTTTTACATTCAGGACTATTAGTTGACGCTTAGTGCTGAGAAATGGAGCAGCCCCACGTGAGACATTGGCCATCGTAATGTTTTGAACACTCTTAGTCTCGATTGAGCGTACAAGGCCCTGAGTTTGGTCATGTGTTCCCTCTGAAAATCTCATCTCTTGTGAATCAATACTCCATTTAGCAGCAGCTTGAGTAAGGAGCACAGCACTCCTCCTCGCTGTGTTACCCCTTTTATTTAGCTTAATAGGTCCTCCTCTTCTTTTTCTTTATTTGTATTTTGTGTATACTGTTCCTTTGTTTCCTTTCTCCTTCTTTCCATAGCTGTTTCCTTCTCAAGTCCTCCTTTTTCCCCCTCACACTCCTTTTCTCTTTTTTCATATTTTTCTTCCTTAGATCACCCTTTTATGACATTTATTTCTACTCCCTTTGCCATCTTTGATTCTTCTCCTTCAGTCTTATCCCATGTTGTACTGATCTTCTTCTTACTTCCTCTTGTATTGATTTTTGCTAATAACATGACTTATGAGCTCCCCACACGGGGACTTTCGAGCGCTGACACTCGCAACTGTTCACTACAGACACATATTAGCTGTATAAAAACAAAACGGATATCCTTGAATGCTGCACATCACTGTAAACGTCAGAGTCTGGGCTACAAAGCCATCAAACTCGTTTGAACGTGATCCAAACATAACGAGAGCATTGCACAGAAATGTGAAAAGAAATCTGTAAATATCGCTTGCAAAAAAACGCTACCATGTTCAATATTTCACCGACTACCGATCAACGCATCATGCTAACAACAAAACCGAGATAGCTAAAAGCTAGCCAAGAACACACAGATTATGGCAATATGTGTGTCATATCCCTCAGTCCAACCATTCCCAAGATAAGTCCAAACAAGCACCAGCCACAGAAATCTCAACTTCGCTTTTCAATCACAATTTGTCACTTACGTTTGTTGTTTTCATGCAAAAGAAATGATTTATCCTGGTTGTTTTCGCTGCTAGACGCTAAACGTTAACCGGAAGTGCTATTTCACCCCGGAAGTGGATTAGTCCGTATACGGCTGAGAGTTACGTTTTTTTTCGTCTGGCATTTGTGACGGCCAGTCAGTTTGCGAGAAATCACGGACTTTCTCCATGGCTGCGTCTTATTGGCTAAAAGAGCTGCCAGTCTGCCTTCGCTCTGTTTACCTCAATTCTATTGGCTATGACGATTAAAATGAGGTGTCAATCATCAAAATCGAGCCAGGATTGGTGAGATGTGCCCACGATTAGAAATCTCTGGTTTTGAAGTGTCTGCTCACCTCTCTTTACTAAAACCTCTCTAGATTTGTTCTACTTCACTTAATTAAATCAAAACTTTGCACAGTTACTGTCTACAACCTGGGCTTTGAAATGGATGAGTTTCTAGCCTTGGTTCTCAATGTTTTATAGTGATATTTTTCTTTTGAAACCGCAGTTACCAGCAAGGGATTTCATTTTCAATGACACCCGATTTTATTTGCCAGCAATTGAATCAATGAGCAAAGTTAAGTTCCATTTAGCATTAGCTTCAGCTACAGCATTTTCTAATGTTGTGTTTATTTAATTTTGTTAATTCAATTGTGCCACGTAAGATGTGATACTTTTTTCATGTTGTGAATTCTAAGTAGGTTTATGTGAAAGTGCTGGACTGTTACAGAGGGGCGAATTATTTCATATGAATAAAATATTTACACCTCGTGTAAGATGAGAATAATATTCTCTCATTAGCAACCACATAGTTCATCATAATGACGCGTGAAAACAAGTATTTCTTTTAATTTTATTTCATAAGGGTTCAGTACTAAGTGCACATTCAACACCTAATATGACTTCTCTTTTATTGAATTTTAGCGCTTCCTTGTGCTAAACCCAGAAAGCGGGACAAAGGACAACCAAGGGACGATGGTGTCTACAAGGACGGGGAAGCTGGTGCAGAAGAAGGCAGCAACTGTCAATCACATGACGTGGAGAACACGCCTCACTACACATCAACGGGTCTGCATTGGAAGTGTTCGCAATATCAAGTTCCTCGGGGTCAACATCAGCGACGACATGACCTGGTCTCTCCATTCCAACATCGTGGTGAAGGAGGCCAGGAAACGGTCCTTCTTCCTCCGTCTGCGAAAGAGATTTGGCATCGACTCCGGGATAGTCACCAACTTTTACAGATGCACCATCGAGAGTATCCTGACCGGCTATGTCACCGCCTGGTACGGCAGCTGCACCACCCGCGACCGCAAGGAACTTCAGAAGGTGATTAAAACAGCAAAGCGCATCACAAGGACATGGGATGCACACCGCTGGACCACAGTACTTACATATATGTATATATACACATATGTATATTTTTTCCCTTCTTACTTACATTTTTTTTACTTTTTATCAGAGACTTTTTTATTATTATTGATTGTACATTGTTATATTATTGTGTATTATTATTTGCAGTGTTGGGGAGCACGGGAACCAAGCATTTCATTGCCATAACTTGTTATTGTAATGACAAATAAACACCCTTGAACCTTGGTGTTCGGCGAGCCGGTGTCTCCAACCTAATTACATTTTGCATTTGCTGGTATAACCAGTAGGGGTGGCACGGTACATGAAAAATCATCCGAACCGTTCGGTTCGCGTGTCTCGGTTCGGTTTGTGTGGGCGTCGCACGGTTCGACGTCGCACGGTTTGCATGCGCAATGTAGCCCCGTGCCCGTTTGTCACTTCAGACAGAGTGTTTCCTTTTCGCGCGAAATAAGAGTTGTGTGGACGCGCAAAAAGACATTAAAAGTGGAGCATGGAGCGCTGCAGGTCACGTCACGTGTAGAAATGGCAAGTGGGAGAGATAAGGAAGGCTGCCCGGAGTTGGAGGATGCGCTAGTGGTCGGCCTCTGTATGCTCGCGCGCATAATCGGCTAGAAATAGACAGTATGAGGGTGTGTTAATAAAAGAGAATGTTAAAGAAAAATGTTTTTATTAATATGATTATCTCAACATGTCTGCTAACGAGAGTTCAATGCCCAAATCCAGAGAGAATGAGCGTGGTGAATTAATTAGCTCTGGCTCTGCTGAGCTTCTATGAGAGAGCGACTGGGTGTTCATGTCAGTTGGTATCAGTATGTATCTGCGTGGCATATTGTCTGTGTGTGTGTGTGTGTGTGCGCGTGAAAAGCTCCGAAAGCTGAATTGAATGCACTTTATATGTCAGCACTTTTTATCTATTTTCAAAGGAGCCCTTCACAACCCTCCCAAGTCTCCCTCTCTCTCCCTCAAACACACAGTATCCGGCTGGTTTCTGAACTCCCTTCAAGATCTTTTAATATTCTCTCAGCAGCAGCTGTTCAAAGAAAAGTCCGTCACAACAAGTCCTGCATGATCTGAGGACACAGAAGCCAACTTCTCTATCGTACTAACTATGATTAGTGTAAGGTTATACATACACAGTGGACCCTATTCTTAACAATGCAATTCATAAGTCCCCTACCTGCTTTTGTTGAGAGGTATTTTCAATGAAGCAAAAAACATGATGGAACAGAAGCCTGTGGGGAAGGGTAATGTTGGTTTATGATGACTGTAATAGCAATATAATTAAAACTTAAAATAATGATGATGGACAGCAGGGCCACAGCAGGAGTCAGGAACAGAGTCCAGATAGAACCATGATCCACGAAAACCTGTGAGGCTAGAAAGCACAAATACTCTGTGGAAAAAACTGGATTAGTCATGTGCATTATTAAAATGTGGATTATTGTAGAAAGTAAGAGCGAGAGAGGAGCTTGGTGTGGCCCAAGAAGCCTCCCGGAAGTCCAGGCCTAGAGCAGCTTAACTAAGGACTGGTCCATACTAACCTGATCCAGCCCTAACTATAAGCGGTATCAATGAGGAAAGTTTTAAGCTTGATCCTAAAGGAACTGACTGAATCTGCCCCCCGGACTGAAAGTGGAAGCTGGTTCCACAGACGAGGA
This sequence comes from Apeltes quadracus, assembly GCA_021346845.1. Classification (NCBI taxonomy): domain Eukaryota; kingdom Metazoa; phylum Chordata; class Actinopteri; order Perciformes; family Gasterosteidae; genus Apeltes; species Apeltes quadracus. The sequence goes on along the minus strand of CM037933.1, from coordinate 20,028,831 downwards.
GCTTGATAACTGAAGGCTCTGCCTCCCATCCTACTTTTAATAACTCTAGGAACAACAAGTAACCCAGCATCTATAGAACGCAGCTGCCTTGCAGGGTAATACGGTGTTACAAGCTCTTTAAGATAAGAAGGTGCCTCACCAGCAAGCGCCTTGTAGGTGAGGAGAAGAACCTTAAATTCTATTCTTGATTTAACAGGGAGCCAGTGCAAAGCAGATAATACACTTTCATGTGGGCCATTTGAAAATGGATGGCGGGCTGCAGTTGGCCCGCGGGCCGTAGTTTGGACACCCCTGTTATAGAGATTGGAAGAGAGCAGGAGATGAAGAAGTGATCGGAGACGTGAAGCGGAGTTACAGTGAGGTTAGTGGTAGAGCAGTTTCTAGTGAAGATGTAGTCAAGGTTGCATTTGGCTTTGTGAGTGGGAGAAGACGGACAGTGCAAAAGAAGAAAGTAGGAGTAGAAGGTCAGATGACTTCTCTTTTGGGACGTTAAAGTCGCCCAGGAGAATGAGTTGAGGGCCATTTTCCAGGAAGTTGGACAGGAGGATGTCCAGTTCTTCTAAGAAATTACCCAAAGAGCCTGGTTTGAAGAGAAGATACTTTGACCGATTTCAAGTGGCCAGATTCAGAGGTGCTGATCCTCATCCCGTTGGCTTTACACTCGACTACAAACCGCTCCAGAAAGAGTTGGAGGTCACTAATATGTACATATAAAGCTTTCAAAGTCTTAAAGACTCTGTTCAAAGGAATGAAAAGAAAGTGGAAACAGAATATAAGTCAGAAGATAAACATTGGTATTGTGTGTGTTTGTGTTTTCATATGCTGCTCTGTGCCTAGAGCCGTGCATATGATTTCTGTGCTTTTGTTTGGCTTTGAGTGTCTATCAATGCAGGCTCTCTGTAGACTTGCGTGTGTAAGAAAGAGTTTTGTATTCCTTGAACGTACATTTTTTTGACGTGCATGTGTGTGTGCATCATCTCAGCCTAAAGCCAAGCTGACTGACAGCTTCCCTCTGAGGAGGCCCTTAGTTCTTTTGATTGATCGTCATAATGTCAAGGTACAGGCCCTGTCCTTGGTGCTTATGCTAATCACCATCTCATGCATATGTATGATCTCCTTAGGAATCAAGAAGCTAAATAAAGAATGAGGCTGCGTCCATCACCCCCTCTGATTGATTAGAGAGAGAAAAGAATCCACCTGTAGCAACTTGCTGAGCAATCAGCAACGGGAGCATGCCAACTGTGACAGCAACAACAAACATCAATACTACAGTAGTAGATTTCCACGTACGTTCAAGTACATTTAAGAGCCCTGGCTGTTATCTTAAAAGCCTGGTTGGGGTCAGAGAGGTCTTCCATCAGTTTCAATCCCACAATACTTGATGCAATGATATTTTAAGCTATTTTTATTGATTTTTAGCAGATACTTCACTGAAGAAAAGTATCTAAATGTTTAAGGCTCAATTAACAATAGCTCTAATAAGCAGGGGGCACTTCCTTCTGTTTAGGACAGAATTTGTATATATCGAGACAGATTAACATGCAAAATCCTGATTAAATCAAAAGAGATGAGATTCTTTTTCAATATTTTGGTCCCTTTTATTTTATGTTAACCACATTTCAAATAACTAAACAACCAATGTTTATGGCATCACCAGTTCTAAACACTTTGCTCTACTGGACTCCAGAAACAAAATGAAATACATGAGCGCAGACTGAACAATTTGACACAACATTTTGCAAAAAGTACGTCATTTAAAAGCCAAAACCTACAAGCTATGTTCGAACGAGACCTTCAGTTTGGTGAAGTGAAGAAAAAACGGAATGTAGAGGAAGTTTGACTGTCTTTGTCTGGAATTTGTTATTTGGCTTAGATTGTCTCCAGGACGTATTAAAATGGAACCTAGTGAGTCTGCAGAAATTCATGAATGTTATTTCATGTTGATGAAGCTTAACTGAGCCCTGTTGCATTACGGGACCGAAAGAAAAACTCTAAACCAGGGATGCCCACACTTAACTGTGAATAGTATTGTGTCTGTCTTTAGAGGTTTGTAAGCGTCTGTGTGTGTTTTTTTTGTTTGTTTGTTTCAAGGTGGTCATCTTGTCATAGTTAAACAAGGGGAGGATGCACAGTGAATGCATTTGGAATGAAGACTTACTAAATGAAACCATTTGAAAACATTGATGAATCCTTTTTTTTCTCAAAGCCCCCCAAAAACCTGGAGACGACAACAAAAACAACAACAACTACAATTGGTCTTAAATCCAAGAAATGACTATAATGCTGTTGTTGGTGTTCCCCATACACTGGACTCCACTAGGATAGAAACATGCTAGGGTTTCCTGTGTTAACAGGGGATTGTACCCATCTGTCCGACTGCCTTCAAGCAGCATGAGAGTGAATGAACCATAATACAAAATGCATTTAGCAATGAAGTAGTCGGGAAGTCCCATAGAAGTCAGACAAACATGCTTTACTTTATAGAAATAGTTTGGGATAAATATCGTCCAAAACGCAGAGTTGAGGCTACATGTGAATGATATCTTCCAGTGTGCATCCATACTTCAAAAGGAGACACCATTCAAGGCATAGAATAGATCTACTGTACAATAGTCACGTGACAGCTGATAGGACAGACAGATAGAGAAGGAAAAAGAGTTTTTCTTAAACATCAAATCTATTTGTTCAATATTTCCGTTTTTTCTTATTCTTTGTACAAGCAGGTAAAGTTCTCCGTCTCCAACAGACACAAGAAAATATACAGGTCTGTGTGTGGTGCTCACACCCACACACAATGATGCTCGCTAATGAAATAGCATGCCTGCTGCTCTGCACACACACACACACACACACACACACAAAGTGGTTTGGCCTTGGGAGGCCCAGTGTCGCGTTGAAGAATTAAGCCAATCAGAAGGAGCTCAGCGCCTCCAGAGCCACTTCATAGCAAAACTTGTACTGTTCCTGCGGAGAAGAAAGCGCTTAATTTTAATATTGATCAGTTTCATACATATGATATACACACACAATAGATATCAAGAACCATAAGGTCAACAACTACAGACAGTTACTAATACATTCATAAGTAAATACTTCAAGCAGCAGGACTTGAATAGTACACAAAGTAATGAGGCTCTACAAAAGAAGACAAAATCTTCTGCAAACCTTTGTTTTTGAGATGTGACCTTATCACCTCAATCTCCAAATACATATTTAAATAAATACGTACATAAATGTATATGTATATAAACAAAGATTTCTACAAATGTGTATAAATAAATACATCTATTAATACATATTTAAACAATATGTATTTGCATATTCTTAACATCTCCAAATATGTATATTAATAAATATGTTTATTGATACACATGTATAGAATTATACTCTTCATTCTCACTATAACTCTTTAAAGATGTATATGAATAACTAAATAACTGAAGGGTCCAAGTGCTTTCGGTCATGACCCGACCTTCATAAACCACATAAGGGTAAGAATGAAGAACGACCCGCAGAACGAGAGCTTTGCCCCAGCTGGTGCAGTAAAGCGAGTGGAGCAGCTCCCCTTCTGCTCTGCGGGTCCTCACAGGTCTATTCTAAAAATATCCAAAAACCTATTTAAATAACTATTTAAATATATATGTATATGTATACATACATGTTCTTTTGTGTGTGAGTTATAGTAAATAGAACTGAGTATAAATGAAATCATAAATGTGTGCGTTCATCTTGTTTCTGTGATAATGTATGAAGGGTGTGTAATTCTGTTTCTGATGAATAGCATTAAGAATGCTATGTGAAATGAATGAGTCGGATCTCTTCAGAGGTTCTCTCCAATACCAAAAATGTGTTTGATAAACTCTTGATAAAGTGTGTGTGTGTGTGTGTGTGCGTGTGTGTGTGTGCGTGTGTGTGTGTGTGTGTGTGTGTGCGTGTGTGTGTGTGGGCTATGAGTGTTATAAGTGTTGGGAGTCCTAACCATGGTCTCCACCATATTAGTCTTGTTATTTCTCAGTGTTTTGACGGTGTGGAAAACATCCACGATGTTCTGCTGCTGGATCATCTCATTGATGCTACACATGGCACAGAAGGTTCCAGAACGCCCTCCACCGGTACTGCGGATGAGGAGGGGGGAGAATTATTGGATGTAAATACGGAAACATGCAGACTGTTTTTTGGTATTATTATTATATTTTAAATTAATTTATACATTTGTGGATTTCTTATTGAGAAATGAAACAGAAAGGTTCAGAGACATGTTGGATGGGTTTCTTGTTCTTCTTAGTTTGTATCCTTATAGTTGGAATATACTTATTGTAAGTCGCTTTGGAGAAAAGCGTCAGCCAAATGACACGTAATGTAATGTGTACGTCGAAGAGCTCCAACACGCTATTATTATTGTTCTTCTCCTCTATCTGAACCACATAAATACACACGCTCATGCATGCACACACACACACACACACACACACAAACCTCAATAATACACTGTTCTCCCTCAGGTTGTTCCACTGCAATGTCTCTGCACTAAAGACAGGAGCAGAAATAAAGTCCATTTCCCTGCTGCTAATTGAACCATCATGTGTCTCCTTATCTCTGGTAGAAGTGTGTGAAATGAATATCTGGAGATGATTAGCTGTGTAGCAAAAGAAGAAGACACTCGCATAAGAGTTTGATACTCACGAGGGAAGTCACAAATACTACCTCTGTGCTGGTTTTTGAATTGAATTTTACTGATCACTATAAAAAAATGTCTTGTTCTTATATAGCAAACGTGCTGAACCTTACAGGCAGCTAACTGTTTCTTCAGCTAGTGAATGTGATCTTGGGCAGATCTTTTGAATGTGCGTGTGTACTTTGTCATTATAATAAGTATCTTCCACTCAACTTTCAGTTGTATCTTACATTATTATTTCCCACGATGGAGTATGAGCTGCTAGATATGTATTATTCCTGTGTGTGTGTGTTAAACTTACAGGCAGTGTACCACTGTCCTCCCATCTCCTCCGTCATACTGCTCTTGCCACTTAGCCAACCTCCTCACCAACTGGAGGATAGAGTGCTTAGAAAGGGGCGTGTCTCTGTATGCTGGCCAGCCAATGAACTGAAAGTGCTGCACCAGGCGGTAACCATCCTGGGGCTGCAGAGAGAGAGATAGGAAAAAATCAGCAATGTGTGAAATGCAAACGTGGGTAAACAACCGTAACAGTATGTTTAACAATCCTCTGAATCAGTCTTATGTAGGTTTCAGGATCAGGTGACTTGTTCTGTATTACATTTATTACATTTAGTGTGTAATAAGAGGCCCTATACTGATTTTATGCCTCAATGGGCTTAAACACATTATTTCTCTTTTCTGTGTTGATAAAGGCCCGAATTATTAATCAGACTTGATTAGATTGGACGGAGGATGTTGCATGTGTACAGACTGTAAAGCCCTCCGAGGCAAATTTGTAAATTGCGATTTTGGGCTATACAAAATAAAATGAATTGAATTGAATTGAATTAGTGTTGACATTTGTGATCCTGAAGTCCATCTGTGTCTTAAATTATGACCGGGCAAAATATATATAGAGTACAGGTAAACACTTTGGACACACTACTGGCTCGTACTATATGTATATATATACTGAAAAAATTGAAAGGAAATGAAGGAGATTTCCTCCTTCTTCACCAAGCTGTAAATAACAGGGCTTTCCACTTGTCTTCTATAGATATATATATACGAACCACGACGCTTTTCATTTTCATGACAAATCTGGAGACATAGTTAAGACATAGTTAAACAACATGAGGTATGTTTTTGGATTCAGAAACCTAAACACTCTATTCTTTCAGAACCGTTTACCACGCCTACCATGGGAAAGGGTAAAGTGAATGTATTTCTTTTTATTTCTCCATCCACTTCCCCCATGTCCTCTTCCAATCATATCTTATCTCTAACTTTTATTTAGGCTCCCTGTCATCTTCTGTTGGACTCACTTCACTATAAGCCTTCCTGATGCTTTTATTTATTTTCTCCTCTCAAACCTTTTCTGCAATCCTACCCTCTCACTCTCCTTCCTTTAATGGCTTAGCTGTCTCACAGTGTGAGATGTGCTGTTGTGGCGATGATATGATCCATTTCACGCTAGAATGGGGATGTATTAGAGAGGATAGAGAGAATAAGGAGAGCAGGGCAGAGGGAAGTTCACTAAGTGCTATAGAAGGATGCAGACGATCTGGTACCGGCGTAGATGACAGAGGGGTGAAAAAGGTGGGGAGAGAATAGGAAAGGTGAGGGTGAAGGACGCATAAGAGGGGAGATCCAGTAGAGGACATTGTCTGTACCCGGGCCATATTGCAGATCCTGAAGATTCGATTGATGATGTCTTCATCAATGTCCGCCGATATGAATTCAACTTGAATTGGTCCGTAGCAACAAGAATTTTTTTCTGGCCAGTATTGCATACATAACTGCAAAATCACAAAATTGAAATTGAAACGGTTACACGCTTGAACAGCTACATATACATTGATTTCTTATTATAAAGTATTACATCTTATTTAATAATCTGATCTTTAAAAAACCCTGAATTATTAATCAAAAAAAATATTTAATAATAAATAATTTTGAACTAATATATTCCTCATATGAGATGTCCATATATTTAAATATTAATTTATTGTATGGATGGCTGGGTTAGGCCCTGTCCTGTTCCTTAACAGCATTCAACCTTTTCTTCTAGAATCAAATTATAATGACTACCAATTATTCAAAGCCTTTTCTTCTACTTGCCCACATCCACCCGTTCATATACATATCTGCACACTGATGGCAGAGGCTGCCATACAAAGTGCTTCTGCTAATCAGGATGGCCTATCTGGATTGCTACGGATCCTTACAGAATTCTCTCCCCACCTGACTGCGGTGCAAAGACATAAGTAGAAGGGAAAGTTGCGCCCTGCACTGGCATGCATGACACGGTCTGATTTGAGTGGAATTTACACAAAACCTACGCAAGATGTTGGTCTTCCCCACCCGTGATTTCTCTCTCTTGGTAAAACTAAGCACTGAGACGTCATTGGTCAAGCCACCTTGTGCTTTGGGGTGGAATCATTCAAAACAGCCCTCCTCCTAACTTCCTTTTCAGAAGGGCTTTTGTCAAGCCATAGGAGGATTTCAAACTTAAGGACGCTAGCAAATGATGTCCCCCTGTGAAATTTGACACATAACCCGCTTAACGTCAGCTGCAGAAAGAGCACATTGATTTCAAAATGTTGTTGTAAAAAGGGCAAAGGTAGCAGATATTTATTTTTCATACGCTTCGATAGCTTGGTGGTTTTTGCCCTCTGAATTAGACTAGATTTGTTTGACAGAAGATATCTCGGTGTGCTTTTTACATTGTCGTTTTCCGTTTTAGCTTTGCAGGATTGTTCAACTCTTGGACCACCGATGCACAATTTCTCGACTCATTTGCATAGGATATTTTATATCCTGTAGTGCTAAAGTTGTGTTTTGAGCATTAATGGATCAATGAGGATTATAGCCAAGACTACGGCTTTGAAGGGTGTCAAGCATTCATATATTTGCTTGTGATGAGTATATGATTTTCTTGTTGGAAGTTGGTTCTGGCTCGGTTCGGGCCCCTCTTTGGGCCCAAGTGGTTTCAATTCTTAATGAGTGAACATCAATTATGAGAATTGTTGTTTTTGGTCCCTGCCTTTAGGGTGGTGCCCTGGTATTATAATCATTTTGTCATTAATCTTATCCATATTAACAATTTTTATTGATAATTTGCTAATAACCAAACCCGCTACTGAACCGTGCACAACACTGTGCGTGGCATAAGAGAATATTGTGGAGAGTCAAAATGGAGGAGACGTCTAATTGGCTATGGATATTTCTTCATTGAAATAAATGTCAAAAGACAAACACATTGATAAAAAATCAGATTTGTCAATTTGTATGAATTTGTACAAGTGGATAAATGTAATAACAATCTCATGGCTTAGTCTCCAAGGGAAAAGTATAATTCAGTGTGTTGAACCTCATATATTTCATATTTCACCCCAACCCTTTATAAAAATTGTTTCAGGAATAGTTTATTTTACCTGCGCTGCGTCCATCTCATTTAGCATGACGATGGAAGAACAGTTGTAGTCGAACACAAGCCTCCAAAAGTCGGCCATGGTGTTTGGCAAAGGATGCTGGGTGACAATAAAGGCCGCTGGCTGTTTGTGGCTCTGGGATTGTGAGACCACAAATAAATAACAACAAGCAAAAGACAAACACACAAGTAGACAAAGCAATGTTTAATGACCGTATAAAAAATATAACAATGTACTTAACAACATGCCTAAATGTACACTTACGTCCATTAATGCAGCATTTATGTAATTGGAACTCTCTCCGTCCACAGATATTAGGAAAGGCAGGCACCTGTCTGCTGATAGAACATCCATACTGCGATTCTTGTCATGGTTCCTGGGTAACAAACCCACGCTGCAGTCCTCAGGACGGACTCTAGGGGTCACTATGTTCAGCGTCTGGTTGACAGATAAGTAATACATCATTCCTACTTGAATTAAACATAGTGCTCCCAAAAACAGTTTAGGTAATAGAGCCGAGGACATTGAACTAAAGCCGGCTACTAAAGCAAGCTAATTAAAGCAGGCTACTAAAGCAAGCTAATTGGTCAGTGAGGACAAAAATGTCCGCATTCACTTTATCGAGAATCGTTGAGGTACAAAAATGAGGTCCAATGATCTAAACCTTCAAATGTTCTTTGAAATAAAGGTTAAATTTGCCGTATTGTCTGTGGATATCCATTTAGTGTTCAGAAAATGTAATCCGATGAAGAAATAACTCCGTTGCAGAGCCGTCAGGTCGCAGTACATTAACTTTCATTACATTAACTACAACCGCGCTCCTTCTGAATTCACGTTTCTCTCACTAACTCAGGCTTAACTGCTTTGTGATGAATGAATATGTAATATGTGGTCTCTGGTTGTTCCAATAGTCAGCAGCTCCAATTTTATTTCTAATTAAATCTTTAAGTAACAGATCAATGTATGACACGTTTCTTCCCTGAGCAACTTTGACACTATATTCCTATTATCGATAGATTGAGATACGGTTGCACTGAGGATCAAGGTTTGGCTGTCCAAGCAAGACAGTCCAGTCAATGTATAACCGGACAAGAGTTTGACTGAGTGCTTGTTCTCACCTGGAACTCATCTTTAATCTGACTGGAGTTGGTCTGTGGGTCCAGTCTGCTGATGTTGTAGTAAATGGCTCTGAACTCACACACTGGAATGGCTGTATTCCCACACAGACACGCCTCCAATATGGCATCATGAACAAACACGTACTGCTCCTGCAACATGAGCCAAAGCAGCTGATCAAAGAAGTACTGTAGTCCAAAAAACTTGGGAAAGAGAAAGCTGCATCTGCTGTTTTCTCAGACAAACTCAGACATTACACTTGTTTGCTTTGTGTGGAGAAGCTCTCTTGGTAGTATAAGAGGGGAGTGAAAACACAGTAGTGTTTTGCATGGATGCTAGTGACCTTGCTGGTGAAATCATTAGCCACCATGAGCTACAGGAGCCCGGCTACATCCTAAATGTCTTTTCTCCCACAATGTCTTTCCAATTAATCAAAATGTTTGTTAATTTACCATTTCTTCTCTCACACTTGTTTCAATACATGTGTATTGTTCATGTATTTGTGTGTGCACGGCAGACCTCTGTTTGGACCATATTGACTCGCTGTGATCTCAGCTCTCTGATACAGTTAAAAATATCCACCACGCCCTCAGTCTCTGCCATGTCCAACATGATGTCCACTGCGATGAAGCAGCCCGTCCTCCCCGCACCGGCACTGAAGGCAAATGACGTTCCAAAATGTTGATTTTCTTTATCATTCTAAACTTTTAGGATTATGCAGACAATACTCAAGGTATCAATCATGGCACAAAGGACAAACCATCTCATTAGACTTCAAGCAACTCAAAGGAATTGAAACCTGGATGACCTGACACTTCCTGGTGTTAAACTGACAAGTTCCCCTAGATGGCATTTATCAATGAGCAGGATGTGTCCTTTAACTCCCAGATAAAAAACTAAAAGCTTATTGTTACCCAATTAATAAATAAAAAATGAAATTAATCTTAAATGCATAATACAGAACATAAGTGATGGCCGCGGGCCTGACCCATAGGGGGTTAGCATCTTTATCACCAAACACACGGGCACACACTCACCGGTAAAATTAATTGATTACAAACACAATTGCAAAAAAGTTATAAAAATGAGGCACTTTATCATATGGCAGCACCTAAGAAAGAAAAACAGCTCAAGCGGAGAGGGAGGAAGGGAGAGCGAGAGAGAGTTGTGTGTGAAGTGCACAACAACAACGACACAACATAAAGTAAAAGGGTCAAATATAAGGAGACGCGCCTATCCTTCTTTAAGATTAGAGAGAACCCTGTATGTTGTGTCTTTAAATAATGGCAGACAGCATGAAGCCCACTAAACTGAAGACACTTAGATCCCCCCCACACCATTATGTGAAAATAATCAGATTATATGTTCCTAAGGGGGCTCGCCGGAAAAGGTTTGGGAACCACCGTTGGAAGAGGAACTAATGCTTGAAACAAACATTTAGTTTGGAATGATGCAGTCCCATTCACACTTAATACCCCGAGCCAGATGGTAGAGACCATACCATCTGGCTCGGGGTATTAAGCTTTGAATAGGGATAACTGAGGGGCCAACAAACAATGGATGGATTGATTAAAAAAAGACAAGCAATGTTAGTTATTTGGAGGCATAGAGATGGTCATCACAGGGGAAAGATCAGAAGGAGGGGGAACTGAGAGGTCGGGAGATTTCGGAGGGGGGGGGGCGTCTATCTTTCCCCTCTTGAAGACAGCTACAGAGGGATGGTGAGGAGATAGAGAGGGGTGGAAAAGGAGGTAGTGCCTCAGCAGATTACCTGTCACCCTCTGTGATTAATGTGGTCTGTGTGGAGTGTGTGCGCGTGTGTAAGCCGTGTGTTTCTGTGTGTGTCACGACCCACGATAAAGGCCAATAGCATCTGAGTGCTCCGGAAACTGGAAGTGACGGCCATAACTTCTACCAGAGCGGTGTGTCTTTCTGTGAAGCTTCTGCTTAGAGCTTATTCCTGCTGATAAGTGAGCAAGACGGTTGAGAAAAAGATGTACATCTACATAGATATACATATACTGTATTTATAGTAAATATATAGACGTATCGTCACCCTATATTCCTACTACCGTTCTTTGTCGTAGTGTAAATGTTAACACTACTGATTGAATTTGAATTTGGTAAAATGGACAGAAAAAGTGTCAGTTCTTCTGAAACTGCTCAACATAAATTAATGGCTAAATTTAGGATAATAAATTCTGAAAAGAAGTTAATTAAATAATTTTGGTTTGGTTTTGACAAAACTCTGTATTGGGGATTTAAGATAACCTGTACATCTGTATGGAGGATTTAGGAGTACTTGTACTCAATGTGTATGTTTTCTTACCTGCAGTGGGCAACTATCGGCCCGGCATCAGGCGCGTTGAGGAACTTAACCTGTCGAATGAAGCCCAGCAGTCCGGTGGCATAACAGGGAACGCCGTGGTCCGGCCAGCTGGTGAAATGAAACTGACGTAGTTCACGGATCTCATTGTGACCCTTCTGAAAATCACAGAGTGAGAGAAGTTACCCTTCGGTTGAATATCTTTTTTTTTTTTGCCCTTCCTGAAATGAGAGAGGAAGATTTATCGTGGCTAATCTGCCAAATTAACAGTGGAAATTTTAGGAAACCAAGGGCCACAAAAAAGGATAATTGATTACACAGATATTAGGAAAGACGTGAGGGGCCATGAATCAGTTAAGATATACTGTTGAAAAAAAAGGAAGTTACTGTCATTCCTGATTTCCTTGGAAGGAGGTGAATGTACGGTAATATATTTTAATTAGGGCTGTCAAAAATAGCACGTTAACGGCGTTAATTAGATATGTCATTAATTACGTCCATTTTTTTAACGCATTTCACGCATGCGCAGTGTGACAAATTATTCAGGTTCGGAAAGTACCGTTTCCTCTAGTCTAGGAAATCTTATACAACACATTACTGCCACCTGCAGGCATAAATCAGTACTCATCACAATAGATAATCATCTACCATTGGGAGCTAGAGGCAAGATGTTTTTCAGTTGACTCAAATTGTGCAAAAATGTTGATGATGTTCCGATACCAGTTTTTCCCCAGCGCTGTCCTGTGGGTATCGGCCGATCCCGAGTACCGATACCAGTGTTCGTGCTCTTTAGCATGACGCGTCGTCAGGTGTGTGATTAAGTTGCTGGTGTTGAAATGTGCACACTCTCGAAATAACCAAAGTAAAGTACTTTACAGTGGATTTTTCCATGCGCTAACGTTAGCCATCATGTCGTTCAACTCGCGTGCCGCTGCTCTTGGACGCGATCAACAACTTTCAGCCAGTCGAGAAGAAACTGCAGTTTGCTATCAGCGGACTGTCGGTCAGCTGAATCACCATCCTGCCGATATGAACGAGCGGGAGAGACTGACTCAAGAAGAAGAGACGGCCAGCATGAAATCCCAAGGTAAGAATATGTTTGATGACTGCTAGCTAAGCTAAAAGTAGCTTAGCCTAAAACCAAAGCTAAGAGTAGCCTTACAAAAGAACCAGTGAGCAGAACCCGCTTTATTGAAGTGTATTTTTGTAGTGTGTAAGGTTTAAAGAGCATGCTTTCATTCTGCGGTATAAGGAAATAGATACCATAGAATAGATACCGATCATCACTGTACATTGTGTTTTCACAGACTAGTTTCTCCTCACAATGAGGCGCTGACCTCCTATTTGCTCGGAGCAACATCTGTAAGTGACTTTTTTTTAAACTGTTTCTCCTTCCTTATTTAATGTTACAGTGACTTGCGTGTTGATTTTTATTCATACCACTTTCATTTAATTGTTTTCCAGCCGCCTGTAAGACGTATTACGAGACGGCACGTCGGAGCTTCAGGTAAATCGCGCCAGAAAAACTCACTGCGGGCGGAAGAGCGAAGAGTTCCGCGCGAGAAGAAAGCGGGTAAGAGTTTACTTGGTGACTATTTTTCATCGAGCAGTTGATAGATGTGTTGTGTCCATACGCATCGCACAGTATTGATTCATTGTTGTGTTTTTTACAGCTGCTGGAATGGAGACAGCGTGTGCTCGCAGATGACGCGGTGGAACTCTGGAAGTCCGCCAGCGGAGACCTCATGTCTGCCGAAGAAGAGGGCATGTTGGCGGGGTCTCTGGGTGGATTGTACGGTCGCCGTCATTTCGTAGGACGGAGCTCTCTGAACTCTGTGCGAAGCTGCAGTCCCGGTGAGAGGCGACTCCAAAGTACAGAGCCACGCACAATGTGCGTCTGCGCAACGGACCTGCCTCGGAAAGAACGCCGCAAGTTACCTCCAACCCCGAGGAGGCAAACGGACAGTTGTAGTTTTTGGATCATCATCTACCCATGTGTGCGCAGATAGTCGCTTTGTATGTAATTGTTTGTTTTAATAAAGCTCTTTTTGCATAAACATGTTCCTGGCAAATGTTCATTTCCTCTATAAATTCATTAATGTCCTTGGTGGTAGTCTAATAATGGTTTAGTAGCCTACATAGGATAACAATGACATGAATATACAGTACAATATGAATGAATAAATAATATATATTGTATATATAAATTATTTATGAGGCTGGGTATTATAGCGACAGATCTGCCAACCAATCACAAGTGATTTTTCTTGTTTGAAAGTTGTGGTTTCATCCAATAAGAAGTAAGGATATTCAGCCCGCACCGCTCGGCCACCCGCAGTTTCGCTGCATTCATATGCTAATTAGGGCCATTCGCACCTCCGCCAGCTGATCGCCACCTACGTCAGAGTCTGTTTCCGACAATGTCCGGGACAGGCGAACGCGGCGTGCGCGGCCTGTAAATTGTCAGAAATTGTCGGAAATTAGGGAGATTTTCGGGCGTTTACGGGGACGAAAATCCCACTTTTCATGCAGTGTGCCCCCTTCGGCCTCGGGTTACTCCTGCCATATCACCAAGAGGCATATGCGAGAAAAGCCATATCCTGATTTATACCTACTTTTAAGAGGTGCAGAATTCTCACCGCACAACGTAGGCGTGATTCCACAAACATTTCTGTACATACCATGGAATACATAATTAGGCACAATTTAGGTATCCGCTCCCAGTCTCTTTATTGGAAACTCCACTTTCTTCTTGACAGTCCTATATACAATACATGGAAAGCGCAACTTTGCCTTTTTCGGTTTCCGCGACAGGCAGTCTGCGCTTTCACCTCAATGTGAGCATGTTTGTACAGACAAACCCATGTCTATTACGCGCAGATTGCCGCAAAAGCGTTGCTACATGAGGCCCTGTGTTTAGTCAAAATCAGAAAACATTTATTGCCAATGTATGTCAAACATACAAGGAATTTGACTTGGCGGTTGATGCATAACAACCGACGACAATGGACCACAGGACAACATAGTGCAAAGAATAAAATAGCTGAGGTTCAGCTCCCACTTGAGGTCCCGGGTGATGATGGAGCCCAGGAAACTGAAGGATCCACAGCGGTGACAGGGGAAGGTGGGATTGTGTTCTTGCTGAAATCCACAACCATCTCCACTGTCTTCAGAGCGTTGAGCTCCAGGTTGTTCTGGCTGCACCACGTCACCAGATGGACTCCTACCTGTAGGCGGACTCGTCCCCACCAGAGATCAGCCCAATGAGGGTGGTGTCATCCGCAGACTTCAGGAGCTTGACGGACTGGTGACTGAAGGTGCAGCTGTTGGTGTACAGGAAGAAGAGCAGAGGGGAAAGAATGCAGCCTTGGGGGGAACCGGTGTTGGTGCTCCGAGAGCCTGAGACGTGTTTCCCCAGCTTCCTGTGCTGCTTCCTGTCGGACAGGAAGTCAGTGATCCACTTGCAGGTGGAGTCGGGAACGTGCAGCTGGGAGAGTTTGGGATGATGGTGTTCAAAGCAGAGCTGAAGTCCACAAACAGGATCCTGGCGTAGGTTCCTGGGGGGTTAAGACGCTGGAGGATGAAGTGGAGGGCCATGTTGACAGCATCGTCTACAGATCGGTTGGCTCTGCAGGCGAACTGCAGGGGGTCTAGGAGGGTGTTGGTGAGGGTCTTCAGGTGGGACAGGACTAGGCCGTTCAAAAGACTTCATGACTACAGAGGTCAGGGCGACGGGCCTGTAGTCATTGAGTCCTGTAATCCGGGGCTTCTTGGAAAAAGGGATGATGGTGGAGGCTTTGAAGCAGGCTGGAACGTGGCATGTCTCCAGGGAGGTGTTGAAGATGGCCGTGAACACCGTAGACAGCTGGTCAGCACAATGCTTCATGGTGTGGGGGGAGCGAGTCCGGGCCAGCTGCTTCACGCGAGTTTAGTTTTTTAAAGTGCCGGTTAACGTCTCTCTCCAGAATAGAGAGGGTTGTTGCAGGTTAGGGGGGTGGGGTAGGGGAGGGTGATACAGAGGCGTGAGTCCTGAAAACATCCCAGTCTGTACAGTCCAAACACGCACAAAGATCCTCCAGCACCTCACTGGTCCACTTCTTAAATTCCTTCACCACAGGTTTGCAGAGCTTTAGTTTCTGCCTGTATGCAGGAATCAGATGGACCAACACGTGGTCAGAGAGTCCCAGTGCAGCGTGAGGGACAGCGTGATGCGCCCTGCTTACGGTTGTGTAGCAGTGATCCAGCGTGTTCTCCTCTCTGGTTGGGCATTTAATAAACTGTTTGTACTTAGGGAGTTCGTGGTTGAGGTTTCCTTTGTCCAAGGACAATAACCAAGGAGTCCGGGTTGGTCCGCTGTGCCTTCTACGAGGCACTATTAAACTACTATTAAATTACACAGCTGTGTTTTGTGTTTGCTGCCAGTAGTTTGTGTGATTCAGTCCACTTGTGTTTATTAAAGAGCCCAGACAGAGGGACAAGACCTTTCCGAACTAACATCAGGAATACCATTTGATTCAAGGCTCTTTTTCCTGTAGGATTGGATTGTTATCAGTGGGCTAACACAATCTGGTGGTGCTAGGGCTGGGCGGTATGGCCAAAAATTCATATCACAGTATTTTGTGTGATTCTGGTGGTATACCATGGTATTTGATTTCTCAAGTAAACACATTTATTCATTAACAACAGAAAGGAACGTCAGCTACCTGTTCACCGCTCGCTGGCCAACTCGCTCGCAACTGTACGGCGCGTTATCTTGTTAGTGTATTAGCTGCTACTGTTGACACTGCTACTGGCTACTGCTGCTACTGGTGTGTGCTTGTATGTATAAATGCATACTTAAAAATGACAGGCATTTCAAAGTCAGCCTTCTTGTAAATTTTAGATTGGAGGTGCGCACACACACATACACACATGCACATACACAGAGGTGTTACGAATTAATGGCTAAACGAGCTGACAGCGAGGAATTTAAGACTTTTTTTCATAAGCCGCTTTCAAACCAGTGAAGGGATAAAAAAGTGAGATGAAAGAGGGGGGTAGAAAGGGAAGATACACTACAGCAAGATTTCCGTTCATACATGTGCATCATGTTTTAAAAACATAATTTCAATAACTATTTACTTCACCAGGACCACGCTTGACAGTTTTTGACATTTGTTTGAATAAAAATTAAGTGCAAATAAGTATAAATAATCCATTACCAAAAAAAGGATATAGTTATATAGAGAAAAAAAACATTATTTTATTATTTTGAGGTGACTGCTCTTTCTCCTGAAGAACATTAGCAACAACAGTAAACAACAATAAAATGTGTGCTTGTTATCCCTCTGTTAAACTGTGAAAAACCAACCAGTAACCAGCCAGTCTGTCTCCTAGTGGCTATAATGGTGATGCCATTAGTCACTTTTTTACCTTCTGGACGGTAAATGTCCTGATGACGTATTCAGCCAGCGGTTCAGTCTCTATCAGGGTCACCTTGATGTCTCCATAAACCTCAGTCTCATCTGGCCAGTAACGCACACACTTCACCTGAAAAACAATCAACATTAATACTGCTTAATCTAATGAGCATTACATGCCGGTCATTATAACCCAATGGGCACGGTCATGTTGATCACCATCAATACCTTAACTGAGATCAAGCTTGTGTCTTCCACAATTATATGACCAGTACCTAACACCATCAAGTAATGTTTAAGCTCCTATAAAAAGTACATTTGTTTAATTCTGATTGTATTGTGCATACAATGTCTATTATATGAAATGCAATACAACCAGCACATGGTTCCTCAAATTGACTAGTTCTGTAATATCATGCATCTATTAGGTATAGCTTCTCTGACAAACAAACACACACACACACACACACACACACACACACACACACACACACACACACACACACACAAACACACACAGACACACACACACACACACACACTCTGGGACGATGAACTCACCCTGCCCACCTCCACCAGGTTGGTAACCATGACAATAGAGGCCGAGTTTTCCTGCCAGACCATCCTCCAGAAATCCCTGACTGTCTCCTGCATCGGCCCTGACACACACACACACACACACATACATATATATAAACGCACATTTACGTAACATTTATGCATTTATTTTATAAACATTTATGTTCTTAATAAACTGTTTCTATTGCAATGAGCTGAAAACTCGGTATGTAACTCACAGACACTGAAGGTGCCTCTGCGTGATTGGGTTAGAATTCAAGAGCCGCTGACTCACTTTCCACAAGAAATGAGATGGATGTGAAAACATTCACGCTGGCGTCATGTTAAAATATGTCCGCAGTGATCTTACAGACTTACAGCAGCACATACATGAATGGGGAAGCCGACATGATTACGCTTGCACACATGCACTCAGACACTCTCCATCTCGGGTAGTGGTTAGAGGGTTTAGATAATGAGGTCTTAAATTTGTAATAGGGATTTTATACTGTTGTTTAGATTTAGGGGGTTGTTGTAATAGTCTTCCAGCCAAAAATGGCGACATTCACCAAGCAGATACACACAAAAATAGAATCACACAAAGTGCTCTCACACAAACTCCTCGTGTCCGCTTACTCACCTTGAGTGGCGATGTAATGTCTGGGTCTGTGGTAACCCTGTAAAACAGAGATTAAGTAACAGAATCATAGGGTTGGCTTGGGTTTATAGTTGGGGCTAGATCAGTTTTAGAGGCCTGGCTTAGAGTTCCATTTAATTCAATTCATTTTATTTTGTATAGCCCAAAATCACAAATTACAAATTTGCCTCGGAGGGCTTTACAGTCTGTACACATGCGAACATCCTCCGTCCCAAGACCCTCACATCGGCACAGGAACAACTCCCCAAAAAATGAAAAAACCCTTCCAGGGGAAAAGGGAAGAAACCTCAGGGAGAACGTCAGAGGAGGGATCCCTCTCCCGGGATGGACAGACTGCAATGGATGTCATGTGTACAGAATGACTCATACAAATGTAGAATACATTCAATTCCTATAACAGAAATGATTCAAAGAATTCCAAGTAGCAGGCCAGGTGTACGACAGGACCACTGCAGGGGCCACCACCGTCAGATCGAACCACCATCCACAGAAGACTGTGGGGAGGGAATGTAGGGTTTGCTATGTCACGGTGTGGGTTTGTTTTGTGTTTTGTTTTGTAGTTCCTGCCTCATTGTGAGCCTGAGTTAGCGTTGCATCCTACCCTGTTATCTCATTTGTCCAATAACCTGCACCTTCCGAGTGTATTTAAACAATGTGTCTATTGTCGGTTCATTGTACGTGTTTACCATGTCATTGTGTTCTGGTTCTGCAGTTTGCCCCCAGGTTGTTTTTGAATTTGGTAAATATTTTTGTGCTGGAGTCTGACCCGATGACGAACTCAGCAGACTCGTCGTTTGGAGCACACATCTGAATTAGACGGTTCTGGGAGCGGAAGAAAGATTTGTTTTTGGGCCGCGGAGCTACCAGACGACTTCCCTCGAGGAGAGGAGGCCGTGCAAGCGGAAACGCCGGATCCCGATGCCGGGGGAGGCCGCACCAACCTCCCGTTCCAACTCCCCGATGCTTGCCCCCGACAACGCTGATTCCGTTCCCCCAAGACTGCCCCCCAGCCCAGTTGAATGCGTTTCCCATGTCGGTGTGTTCCTGCGGTTTGCTCCTTGGAATTCTCAATTTTGTGCTTGAGTCTGCGTTTGAGTCTTACTCCTGCCCCCCCGACGTGACATGCTCAGGTTTATAGTAAGGGTTGGCTTACTAGGGCTAGATCAGTTTTAGCGGTGGCTCATGCTAGTTTAGAGCTAGACTGTTGCAGGACTTGAATACAATAAGATGAAGATTTCTTCTATATATGCATGTCCCATTAATGCTTGTTACTAGCTTCTCCTCTGCCTTGGAGTTTTGGGTTTTCTCTCCTCACAGGCTTCCATTGAGGTTGGGGTTTAAGTTGCAGTGGATGTCCCTGCTGCTGTGGTCTTGGTGGCTTCGCTATTATTGATATTGGTCACAATCTATTACACTTCAATTAGTCTATAAGATTAATTTGGGATTCATTGATTTGTTTTAATCTTTTCAACAACATATATTTTACTTCTGTTCAGCCTGAGAGAGTAATCCCTTGTGATGTATTATCCCTGGACATTTTTTTTCTTTTCCCAATGAGCTGCTACATTGACAAAAAAAAATGTTATATGCTCTAAAGATTGACCTAAATAATAGAGGAGAACACAAAAGCAACAAGATGAATGAAACGTACTTTGGACTCTGACCTGCTATGGCTTTTGTTTAAGGAATACTGTTTGTAAGTTTGGATAAATTATGCAGTTTTGATGGTCAAGGTTAGGGACTGGGAAAGAATACTTTAGTGTGTGTTTGTGTCAACTCACGTCAATATAATTAGCGTTAATGTAGTCAGAGTGGGGGTCTCCATCCAGCAGCTGCAGGCGGACTCTTGTGTGATCGTCTGTGGGGTCAGATAGCACAAAAATACAACAGGCCTAAAGTTACATTTACCCACAGATCGGAGTAGCTAACTGACCAGTTGGGAGAGCAAGTAAACCCAAAATGAGGAGGAGCCAGAACCAGAAATACAGTATGACCGCAGTTGTTGATTGATCAAACTATTTAATTGACCCAGATATACCTACCCAGCGGTCTGTTGTTGAGCACATCATAAATCATGGCAATACTTTCTCAGTGTGGAAAGTCCCTGGAGAATAAAGAACGGGTCCGGTCTCGTACCAAGAACGGTTTCTTTTAGCTGGTCTTCTCTTACCTCCTTCAGCCTCATCATTTCTCTTTTGGCAGCTTCAGCCTCATGATCTCTCCCCCGATCCCTCCCTCCTCTCGTTTCCTAGTCCTCCTACTCTAGAATCCACTAAGTAGGGATTGAGTCTGTCACAGATATATTTAATCAGTTAACTCCCTACGGAGCTCAGCTCACTCCCGGCAACTCGCTGCCGTCAGCTGCAGGCATTAGTGGCTTTAATAGTGTGTGCTTGTGTGTGTGTGTGTGTGTTTTAGTGTCTGTGCGTGCGGGTGTGAGTCATTAAAGAGAAAAATAAAATTGGTGTTGGACTATAGAGTGTTTGAATTGCATCCAATCAGCTTGTTCATAGATTGTTGCTTTCAGCTCTTAAAGGGCCAGCATTACATTATCAGCCATGTAAAAAATGAATGACAAAGACAGAGCAGTCTTGTACACACATTTACAGACTCCTTCCCTCCACATTTCTCTACATCTCCCCTCAAGCATTTTCTCAAGAAAATGTGAGTTTGTACAATCGCAGCAAGCAAGATGGACATTTTCCATTAGCAGGACCCTGTAATTAAAGGATTTATACTAATAGCAAATTCATCATAATTCCTGTTGGCTATCAAGTTCTTGACAGGCTATTTCCTGTCAGTGTAATGTTTCATTTTTAAGCCTCAGGTTGGTGGAGTGTGTTTACATTAACATCTAAACCCTTGGTAAGGACACACACACATACACACGAGTTGCACAACGTGAGAGCATGTGCGATTAATGGCATTGACACATACTTAATTGGATTTTGACCAAACATTTTGCTTCTTTTATTCCTAATGGAGGTCTTGTGTAAGATAACAAGCACACAAAAGACAAATAAAACAGAAAATGCCAGAAAATGTCTGAACACACATGCACACACATACACACATTAGTAGTGCAAACAATATTGGAGCAAAAACTTCCTGCTGACACCTAATCCCATTCATATGGTAATAGAGACAGACATACACACTGATCACCAGGATGGATTGAATGGGATCCTTCTGTTGACGGGCAATTAAGGAAACATGCTGGCACTCCTGGTGCCTAAGCGTGTTCTTATCCAAGCGATGGTTGGACTCCGTCTTTGCATCTTCTCAGTAAAGCAATGCATATGTATTTTTTAAGGACAGTTTTGGCTCCTAGAACATACTTTATACCAGCCAGTAAAATAAATGGTAACAACCAAACCAACCCAGAATAACCTAAACCACACCAAGACTTACCAGACCAGATCGAGTCCACACTGAGAGTAGGTCAAACCATAATCGTGTGCAGCTGAAAGTACTCCATGAGAACTCCATCTTTGTTATTGCATTACTCACAGGCGATGATGTTGCCATAGCGATTCTTGTTGCGATTCTCGTCTTTCTTGGCTGTTTCCCAGGGGGCTGTCTGTCCCTCCGCCAGGGCCTGAATACACAGAAATATGCACATGGGTAGACGGAAGAAAGGAAGATTGTTTTGTCCCCTGACGTGACTCCACCCCCTCCTGAGAAGAGGGCGGGAAAATTATCTCTCAGGTGATTCACCTGGAGCAGCGCCACCTGAGACATCAGGCAATTAGTGGGCTGGATAAGGGCTCCCTGACCCAGTGCTCTCAAGTGCTCTTTTCTTCGTGGTCTCTTCTTCCTGAGAACAAGCCGACCTTCTGTGTATAGTGTATAAGTGCAGACTACCATTTTGTGGAAAGCGTGTAAGGGTTCTCTGCCATTTCTGCTTCTATTTTTTCTCCTGTCATTGTGGACAGACAGGGAGGTCAGTATTGTTTTTCCCTTTCATACGGTACGCCAGAGAGACTTTGCTTTCTAGCAAAGTTTTGGCCTTGAGACCCTGACGACTTTTGTGTTAAATAAGTCACTGACAATACATTATATTTGACTGTTGTTCAAACCTTGCTCACGCCTTGTTGATCCACATTTTCCTAAAGGCTGGCAGATGCTTCTGCGTCGGCGTCTTGTGTCGACGGACTGGGTTCAATTCACGGTTCTAAAAGGCTTGTGCGTGTTGCAAAGCAATTCACCGCCAGAACACTTATTGTCGAAGACGACCTAGAGAGTGACGTCTTTGTTTGTTTTTTTATTGATCGGATACTTTTTTGCCCCTTGCGTTTCTCAACGTGCGCAACAAATGATGCAGAAGAGGCAGCGCAAAAGACGTGAAGAAGCGAATGGAGAGAAGCAAATAAATCGCCTCATTCGCCTGTCGATGTGTTGCGAAAGCCAATCAGCGTTGCGATGTTCCGCTCACTATCATTTCATTATGATAATCGTCTTTACCTACAGAGATAAGCCACGCCCCCTTTGTTGTGCGAGAGGAGACAGAATGACCCCCTGGTTCACTGTTTCAGTCTCTTCTCTACAAAGCGGGTAGTTCTGAGCCTGCGTGAATGTGAAATTCTAAAACACTACATGCGCACATGCACCATGTATGAATAACAGTGCATGTGTTTGTTTGTGGCAGCAACTCTCAAAGCTTGCCATATTGGATTTTTCAGAATCAGCACCATAGGACACCGAAAGGAAATCGCACTATTATGCATACACACACACACACACACAAGCCTGTATTTCACTTAAGAGAAATCTATTTCCCGCTTGATGAAGCAATCACTTTAGTTGTGTTTTTCGGATAGAGAGCAGTTTTTGTTATATAGTATAGTGTGTGTGACTGTGTGTGTTTGTGCCTGCGCATTCGTACCTTCTATATAAGTATGTATATTTGTTGTAATGAATAAATCCAGTATGGAAAATGGGCAGGAATTTGTTTTCACACATTTTAGGTAGGAGGTTTATATAGGAGGGTTAAGCATGCATGTGTCTGTGTGAGAGTGTGGGTGAGTGTTTCGGTCTGTCTGTGTGTGTTCAGTTGCATAAGATGTGCGTTGGCTGAACCTGAAATAAAGAAAGAACACAGGGGTAATAAAACTACTGGTCTCTTCTCTGACAATGTTTGGGGATTATGGAGTTTGCATCAAACATTATGGTTTTCATACTCAGGTGAAGGATCAGAAAAGGCTTTAATTGTCTAACCTCACATGGTGAAAACTTATTTTAATGGGATGACGCTCTGATCTTATCATGCACAGAAAACGGCATAACCATGTTATAAAGTTATATAAGCATTGTTGAGTCCTCATCCTTTTCCCTCCTCAGTAGAACAATCAACATGTAGCTTTTTCAAAATACAGTACACAAGCTAGAGTCAAATACATTTGGTTTAATCAACCAGCATTGCTGCTTGTTCTATCACAGTTAATAAGTAGTGGTCACCGTGGTCAACCTGAACAACACCTCAAAGTAATCCCAAAGGGGAGTGGCATGCTAACGGCATGCTAATGGTGCTAACAGGCTTCTACACTTAAGGGCAAATCACACACAGAAAGGGACAGAAGGTGGTGGACACAAACACACACACACACCAAAAATGCTCATGCCGAGGAGAAACAAATCCTTTATTTATACATAGTCTGTATGAAGTGTGTATGTCCTCAGGGACGTTTTTCTTCATCAGCTTTCAGTGACAAACTCCATTCTCTCTCACGCTCACAGACAAGAGAATAAATCCTATTTTCTCTCGAATGAAACCTTTCATTGAGATACACTCAAATGAAAATATAATCTATTGCAGCACGGAGGGAATTTTCCACAAAGATGGTGAAAATATTTATTTTGAGAGTGCAACAGCGAAGGCTAAAATGAAACTCTTATGAAACCTTAACTTTTGTCTGATACATTGGAAGACAAAGCAATGAAGGAGGAATAACGTGGTACTTTGTTAGACATGAGTTAAAGTCAAGGAATGAGGAAAATTATCACATGAAGAAGAATGATTATGGAAATGACTGTTAATGATAAACTGCTCCCTAAACAAACAGCACTGGCAGAGGGTGAAAGGGGATAGGAGAGCAAACACATGGGATGAAGAGGAAAATAGGGAGAGTAAGAAAAGGAATAGGAGGGAAACAAATCATTGACCATACGAAAGGGAGATTCTCCTATCTCCACCGTAACAACCTCCTTGACCCCCACCAGTCAGGCTTCAAGGCGGGCCTCTCCTTGCTGTCTCAGAGCAATTCCACTCTGCTAGAGCCGCCTCTCTCTCCTCTGTCCTCGTCCTTCTGGACCTTTCTGCTGCATTCAACAGCACCCTAAAACCCTTCCCTGACGCTACAGAGTTCCCTCCTTGGCCAATAAATTACTGCCCACCGGCTGCCCTTCAGGGACCTCGTTAAACGCTGTCAATCAGCTGGATCTCGTCTGTCCCTCCCGCATCCGCAAAACGCCCTCTTTCTTACCTTTTACCTGGGTTCCCTCCCTCTACCTACCGTTCCCCCCTATACATATTCAACGAAAAAAAAAATGATTTGGTAAAGAGTTAATGAAGAGTTTTCCATTCTTATGAAACCAAATCCAATCCAGCTATGGAGATGGAGAGAAAAAAAAGGAAATACGGAATCTAATCATGAAGCTTGAGATATTTCCAAATTATGTATGGAATCGCAACCTATAAATTGGAAACACTCAAAAAAATGTCCTCTAGAGGAAATAACCCATCTAGACCCAACCAATCACTCAAGCATAACTGAGCGATTGATTGGGTCCAGATGGGTCACATGACTTTGAGACACACGTTCAATCCTTTTTTCTCTAGCTCACTATATTTAAAGTGTGAAAGATTCGCCGTGTTAAAGGATTGGGAGCCCGGTTGGGGTAACACTAATACAGCCGAATATCAAGCATAAGCAGTGCGCTTGCAAGGGCAGGAGAAGTCAAAACAGCATGAAGCTGGAGGAGGACATCACGTTTTATAGTCCTTGTAAGATTTCTATTGGCCCTAAACTAGCCTGGAGGCGGACCTTGCCATCCTCCCGGAACTTAAGATCCAATCACATACAATGTGTGGTCTTCTCCCTTGACGAACATGAGTGTGTGTTGAATGGTGTTTGGTGTGTATCTAAACTTTGTTCCCCCCACTCTCTGAGCATGGCTGGGCTTTTCTGCTTTGCCCTCTGACCTTGCATTCCTCAACCAGTCACAACCGCATCTTAGTCTGGAGCACAACAGAACAACCTTGGGATTATCAAGTGCGATCTCCTTTTATTATACATATCATTTGGGAACTGCAGCTGCAGGATTTGCTTATTATTGCTCTCCCTGTAACTTCCCCTGTACGTGTGTGAGTTAGTTTAATCACCTCGTATTCCTCCTTGAAGCCATAGCCCTGGCCACATTTCATCTGGGTGATGTGTTGGAGGAGGTCTGCCACTCGAATAGCTGGCTGGAACTGACCTGCAGAAACACAACCGTTTTACAGAGAAACAGAGATAAAGAGACAAGAGATAAATATTAAAACCAGTTGATAGATACAATGACTTTGTGGCAGTGAACAGAAAGATCTTGTATTGATCTCTGATCAGTCTTTAATTAACTTAATAATCAACATTTGCTCTATTATTATCTAACATAGCAAAGTAAATAAGTAAGCCAACTCATTTTAATCTAGCACTTACAGTGTATATATATGTATATACATTATATGTATTAAATACTATGTAATAAAAAGGTTTCATCAGTGTTGTGTATTTTTCACCACTAAAACTTTCCAAATATAAGCTTTATTTGTGTCTGGAGTGAAAATAATGTCATATTATGACAAGGTGTGTACCAACAATATGGTAAAATTAGCTTCAATCTTGTGACTGAGCAACTTTCTGCAAGGCTAACTAGATAACTGCCTAACAAATAAAGCAACTGAAATATGTAGCTAACTTACTAGTTGACTGGCTGACTGACAAATCAACTAACAAACTCGCTGAATAAATAACTAGCTGACTTAATAGTTGAGTGGCTAATTGACTAAATCGCTAACTCTCCAGCTGATGTAATGGTAAAATATGATGGTGCCATAATGTTTAATAATACGTTTAAATGCTTACGAGACTCAGAGCACTTCTCCCCTTTGATCGGATTGGTCTATGCATGTCATAGCTGCGTGTGAATGTTTCCGGTCCTAGACCCTGAGATTCAGGACCAGGATGGAGGTGTCCATGGAGGCTCCTAAATCTAATCAGACATGTATTCTGACTACATTCCTCTCTCCCTCAGGTCTAGGGCCTCGGTGCCTGTGTTCTTTTTAGCAGAATAAAACCCAGGTGTATAAATATGCCTGTGATGCTGTGAATTGCTGAGAAGAAGCTTGGCACTTCTTTTCATGTGAAGCTGTTGCAATTTCTATCCCTTGCAAGAAATAGATGGAAAAAGACAACTTTGATTCAGACTTCATTACTGATTCCTGATTGTTTGAGGAAAATCTTCCATCAGACTGACTCGTTAACTGACTAGCTAACTAACTTACTACTTGACTGGCCAACTAACTAACGTTGACTGGCTGAATCTGTAGCTGTCAGTTTAACTAAATAAAGGTACAAACTACCTAGTTGACTGACTAACCAGATAACCTACAAGCTGACTGGCTAATTCTGTAGGTGACTGGTAAAGCCACAGCAATCTTGCATTTATACATACCACTCTGGTAGGAGAGCTCCACGGACTCACAGCCTCCATATGGAAAACTTTGCAGGGTAAGAGAGGCCTGGGCGAGTGAAGGCTGACTACCTTCTGCTAATGGAATGACAGAGAAGATGGTGTTACCATGACAACAGATGTCCTGTCCATGACAACCTCTGCACACACAACTTCACTGTGTCTGCAGGATACAGACACACTGTGGAATGTATTGACACACATTGGTAAGAGACCATGGGACGCATTTTAAGAGTGAGTTAAGCAAGTTAAATCCCTGAGCCCTGATTGTTAGGGCAGCGTTACACAAGCTAGTTGCAACATCTTTCCTCTAATGGGGAAGGACAGATCAATTGGATGAGTGTATGTGGGTAGATTGAGGGACAAATTAAGGAATGATGGATGAGGGCCTAATGCTACTGAATATAAATCCGCTGCGGGTAAGAGCAGGAAGAATAATGTAGTTTTTTTAACCAATTGTCCCTTTAGGTCAAACCCCCAAAAATATGATTACAGATGGACAGAATAAACCCAATGGAAGGGTGAAACAGGCAGGATAACAGAATAGATAAGGCAAGATTCCCTTTGCTGCAGACATTAAGGATGTTGTTAAATTTAGAGAGGCATGACCACAACACAACACCCAGAAAACATCATATTTCCGACTTTAATCAGACACACACACACACACACACACCCTGGGAGCGGCCTCCATATGTATGTGAATGTGTGTGTGTCCGTGTGTGTGGTCTCCTCCACTGATGCAGGAGTATGTGCAGTATCGTACCTCTCAGTATGTGGAGTTTAGTCAATAATTGTGAGTGTGAGTGTGAGTGTGAGTGTGTGTGAGTGTGTGTGTGTGTGTGTGTGTGTGTGTGTGTGTGTGTGTGTGAAGTCACGCCAAGGTTAAATATGCATTAAGCCAAGCATGAAATGGAGCTGCAGCAGCTCCACAACACTGAAGATGATGAAGACATCTCAATGCTAATGGGAGATTTACTGAGAGAGTCTGTGTGTGTGTGTGTGTGTGTGTGTGTGTGTGTGGGTGTGTGTGTGTGGCGAAGACATATCGAGAGCCGTCACTGTGTGTTTGAGAGATGCATTGATAGTGTGTGTATATGAGTGTGTGTTAAAGCAGTCCTTCATGCTTGGTAGTCTGCTGTATATAAGGCCTCCTCCTTCCACCGTTTGACTCTATTAAGCCTTAGCAATGGCTGACTCGGGGTATTATAGTGTTAACTCTTCACTTCAGTCAACTTCTGTTTCTAAATGACTAAATGATCAACCCGCTAGAGGCATTTTCTTCAATTAAACAAAGATACAACAGAAGTCATTCATTTTGAACAATTGAAAATTAGGGTTCAGCTTTAAAGACCATAATGCACTTAAAATTGCTTTAAATGTGCTATATAAATATGGTGGCTTTTTGTACGTACAACACATCTGTGTCCTGATGGTGTCGTGCATGTGTTTGTGTATTTGTGGGTTTGTCTGTTGATCAATCGACTTGTCATTTCAATGGCAAAGAAAACACGTGCACACTCAGTGAGAAAGAGCTAAAGATCCCTATGCATTGCTTTTCTGGATTAACCCGAGCTCCTTCTCTGAGTCTTTGATCTCTGTCACTGTCATTTTGAGAACTTTCCCTCTTTCTTCAAGCTATTACAGTAATACAACCTCTCTGACACCATGAAGCTTCTCCAAACGCCTGAGAGCTATTGGAACGTGTCTGAATGTTAGATTGTCACTTTGGAAAGGAAATGCCTTCTGTCCATTTATGAAGAACTATAATGGACGTCGCCTCAGATGAAATGAAAAAGGTGCTGCATGTACAAACTTTTGGAGCAATGGAAAATCACGAGTATCAGGATACCTAGTGCAGCACTTGTAAATGCCACAATATTGTGAGTTTAATCAGCAGTGTGACACTGTGAACTCACACGCAAACACAAACGGAACAGGAAACAGCTGTGTTGGGGTTTGTTAGATAAAAGCCAGGCTTGAATGGAAAGCACATATGAATATAGAAGAAGCTCTGTGACTCACCGATGGAGGTTGTTGCTGGAACCGGCTCTTTGGAGACTGCACACAAGATCCACATGACACAGGGATGACCGAGAGTCACGTGAAGTTAGAAGATCTCTGTTTCACTAAGTACGTGTGCACTGGTGAAAGGGAGCAGTACTCCGATGATGGTAGAGATACATGAATTATTATACTGCTAGTAGTGTACTCCCACTACTACTAATGCTATCATTTGATTGACCATGAAGACAAAAAACATGTTCTCACTTTATTTACTTTGATATAAAGGAAATGTTGTTCAGATGGAGGAATCGTGCAGCTTCTAGAGTTTGTTTGTCTGTGTGTGTGTGTGTGTGTGTGTGCGTGTGTGTGTGTGTGTGCGCGTGTGTGTGTGTGTGTGTGTCTGCGTACCTGCGTAATAGGAGTTGAGCAGGGATTTGCTCTGCAGCGTCTTGCTGCCCTGCACAGAGAAGGAGCAGGGAGAGGGAGCTGCTGGGGAGGGAAAAAGAGGATTAAAAAGGGGGTGGATGTAAAAATTGGGGCACAGGAGAAGGTGACGATTGAGAGAAGAAGAATGGAGAGAAAAGGTAAAAGAAAGAGAAAGCAGGAGGTGAGGCGCAGAGAAGTATTATAGAGAGAGGAGACTAAATAAGGAGGAATAAAAAAGATCACAAACAATCATCACTAAATATACAATCCACATAACAAAACAATGTTTTTCTATAACCATCTAGATAAATAAGTAGCAGTGGCAAATTGCTTTGTTTTTACATTTGATTTGATATTTATCATTCATTTCCAACATGTTATTTAATTTAGTTTACGTAGTAGTAAAAGAGATAGAGCTCTTTTCTTTAAAGCAAAGCCAGAAATATTTAAACATCAGAGCAGTAGTGTACGAGGTTATCTCAGAGGTCTCATATCTCAGCGCGACATTTGTACAAGAAAAACACCGTTCAGAGGGGCAGAGTGTAATTACCCACCAACCACACACTCACACACCTACACACACGCACACACACAGACACGCAGCCACACACACAAACATAGATTCAGACAAACATTCACACATACACACACAATAGAGGCTACAATAAAGAGTGCAGCTAAAGACGCAGAGTGATGACAGCAGCAGAGAGAAGGGGTGGTTTCGATTCATCAAATGTTCTTAATAAGGTTCAACACTGAGTGAAACGACCCGTATATAATACAATATATATGTACACTCACCGGCCACTTTATTAGGTACACCTGTCCAACTGCTTGTTAATGCAAATTTCTAATGAGCCAATCACATGGCAGCAGCTCAATGCAGTTCATGCACGTAGACTCGGTCCAGACGATCTGCTGCAGTTCAAACCGAGCATCAGAACGGGGAAGGAAGGTGGTTTAAGTGACTTTGAACGTGGCGTGGTTGTTGGTGCCAGACGGGCTGGTCTGAGTATTTCAGAAACTGCTGATCTACTGGGATTTTCACGCACAACCATCTCTGGGGTTCACAGAGAACGGTCCCACAAAGAAAGAAAGAAACTATCCAGTGAGCGGCAGTTCTGTGGACGCAAACGCCTTGTTGATGCCAGAAGTCAGAGGAGAACGGCCAGACGGGTTCCAGCTGATGGAAAGGCAACAGTAACTCAAATAACACTCGCTGCAACCGAGGTTTGCAGAAGAGCATCTCTGAACGCACAACACGTGGAGCTTTGAGGCGGATGGGCTCCAGCAGCAGGAGACCACACCGGGTGCCTCTCCTGTCAGCTGAGAACAGGAAACTGAGGCTACAATTCGCATTGCTGACCATGTCCATCCCTTTATGACCACAGTGTACCATCTTCTGATGGTTAATTCCAGCAGGATAACGCGCCGTGTCATAAAGCCCCAAACATCTCAGACTGGTTTCTTGAACATGACAATGAGTTCACTGAACTCAAATGGCCTCCACAGTCACCAGATCTCCATCCAATAGAGCACCTTTGGGACGTGGTGCAACGGGAGAATGTGCAGCCGACAAATCTGCAGCAACTGCGTGATGCTATCATGTCAATATGGACCAAACTCTCTGAGGAATGTTTCCAGTACCTTGTTGGATCTATGCCACAGAGGATTAAGGCCGTTCTGAAGGCAAATGGGGGTCCAACCCGCTACTAGAAAGCTGTAGCTAATACATTGGCCGGTGAGTGTATATAATAATGACGTATCATTCAGCCATTCACAAGAATTAATGATCATGAATGAGAAACCAAAATATGAGATATCATAAACACAATGAAATAACTGCTGGCCTGGGGAGTGAAGACGCACACTCTCCGTCCGCTGGTTCTTTCTAGTAGAGAGCAGGACAGGAGAACTTGAGCTTAGCTACACCAGCCCTACACTTTCTTTTCGTTCTTCTGGCTCCACATTAAGGACCTCTGAGAGTGGGTTCAGGAGGAACCTTGACAGGAAACTACTTACTGAATCCGTTGAGTTCCTGGTTGGAGGTTGAGAACGGGTCGTCTTTGTGCAGTGTGCTGACTTTAGTGGTGCTCTTATCAGCCGTGGTCACTGGACCCATCTCCCTCTGTTGGGTAGAGCTGCTGGTCGTCTCCTTCTGCTTCTTTGCCAGTTTCCTGTGGTGGTAAGAGATGTGAAGGCCCTTCATACACACATAGGCTTAAGTAAATAAACAGACACAAACCCAAACACACACATCAGGACACAAGGTGACATTTTGAACATGCAGCGACTTAGAAGATGATTCACAATGGCAAAATGATTTCATTTATATTAGGGCTGTCAAATGATTAAAATTGTTAATCAAATTAATCAGAGTTTTCATTGGATTAATCATGATTATTCCACATATGCGACGTTTCCCGGGAGAAATAACAAACCGGGAGGTGTCCTGGTGATAGGAGTAAAACCCCCCTGGGATTTACGCCCTCGTCTCTCTCTCTCTCTCTCTCTCTCTCTCTCTCTCTCTCTCTCTCTCTCTCACACACACACACACACACACACACGCGCGCGTCCACAGCGCAGCAGGCGGAAGGGGGAGAGAGCGATACGATCAGACTTGTTTAAATGATGAAATATGCTGTATACGTGTCACTAGATTTGTCTCTAGTCGCTTTTGACACAAAAGTCGCCAGGAGGAGGATTTGTTTGTTATAATAGTCCAACCACAACCGCATTTCGGACACATTCTTGACCTGAATCATTTGTCACACTGCGCATGCGTGAAATGCGTTAAAAAAATTGACGTAATTAACGACAAACATCTAATTAACGCCGTTAGTGCACTATTTTTGACAGCACTAATTTATATATGAAATTGCACTTTCTTGTTTGTTGTTCTTCTGAGTTTGTATCCTTATGGTTGAAATGCACTTATTGTAAGTCGCTAATGACATGTAATGTGATAAAACGATCTTCTCCCCCTAAAAATCTGTTCCACCTAAAGATCATCTCCAACTAAAGATCTTCTCCCCCTCTTAAGATCTTCTCCATCTAATCATCCTTTCCACCTAAATATCTACATTATAACACACTATATTACATTACATCTCAGATTACATCATTTTTTTTACTTCATTAAGTATGTAGAGATTTACAAGAAATATCTTAACTGCTACTTCATAAAGGGAATGTTGCTGTTCAAAAGCACCCGTTTTGTTAAAATTGTTTTACTACTGTATCTTATAGCTTTTTTGTTCATATGTCAGAATTTTTAAAGTACATTTTTAGAATATATACGCTAGTTTTGAATTCATTATTGAATTTTATGCATAACAAGGACTGATAAATCCTGATAAATTGCCGAAAGTCATGCTATTGACTTAAAATATATAAATATATTTTTCGTAGACCAACACGTCCTCAAACTCGCTCGTTCAGATATGTGTCTGTGTGTGTTGCGTTTGGCCGTCGGTGCATACTGAGTGGGCGTGTTTCTCACTGACCACGAAGCAGACTCAAAAGTTTCTCTAATAACTTCTCTGCCCTGCAGAAAGCACTCACTGTGATACTTCAGTTTACTTTGAATTGAGAAAACTTGGAGTACATCGAGTATTCATTCTTCTCTCAATTCTCATTCCTGGACTACTAGGCCTTCAGACATCCAGGGAACTTGAAATTGGACTACATATCTTTTCTTTAAACTAAGCCATTTTGCTAACTTTGTTGTTGATTCTACTATTTTAAGTTTAACTTGATTGCTAGTTTGCTTTAGCTCCTGCCTTTTTTAGTGTCAGTTCTCTCTTTTTTAAGCCAACTTGATTGCTAGTTTTGCCTTGGCTTTGTGCCTTGGCCTTGGTGATGATGGCACATGTAGTACAGAGGGTGTGCTGGAAAGTGCAAGATTGGGGGTTGGAATCCCGGCTGCCCAAGTGCCATGTTGAAGGGTCCTTGAGAAAGATACCTAACCTCTATTCGCTCCCTGGGCAAAATGTATAAGCCATGGGTTGGATATGAAATATAAGTCGCTTTGGATAAAAGCATCAGCTAAATGACATGTAAAAACTGGAAATCCTGCTGTCCAACTTCCCTGAAAACATCCCGACTTTAATATCCCAACAGAGAAGTCATCTGACCTCCTACTACGTCCTTGACTACATCTTCGCTAGAAACTGCTC
The DNA here is from genome assembly GCA_021346845.1 of Apeltes quadracus. NCBI lineage: Eukaryota > Metazoa > Chordata > Actinopteri > Perciformes > Gasterosteidae > Apeltes > Apeltes quadracus. Next base: position 19,995,342 of record CM037933.1, on the reverse strand, counting down.
TACCACTAACCTCACTATAACTCCAATTCACATCGACTTTTCTGCTGCATTCGACACAGTAAATCACCAAATCCTTATCTTGTCCATTCAGGAACTTGGTGTCACAGGCTCTGCTCTCTCCGTTCTCTCGTCCTACTTTGATGGCCGAACCTACCGGGTAACTTTGGAGAGGATCTGTGTCGGAACCTTTTCCTCTTACTACTGGAGTTTCTCAGGTTTCTGTCTTGGGTCCCCTTCTTTTCTTTTTCTACACCAACTCTCTTGGCTCTTTCTTTCGCTCGTATGGCTTCTCCTAACACAGCTATGCCGATGACACCCAACTAATTATCTTTCCCTCACTCGGACACTCAGATGGTGGCACGGATCTTTGTCTGTTTGACTGACATCTCGAGCCTCGGTGTGACGGTTCACAGCCAACTCTCCCTGACTCCAAACATTACAGCGACAACGCGACCATGTAGACACACGCTCTATAAACATCAGGAGAATACAACCCCTTCTCTCTCAGAAGGTGGCGTAGGAACTGATTCAGACTCTCGTCATCTCCAGCTTGACTATTGTAACTCTCCTGGCAGGTCTCCCTGCTGCCGCCATTCGACCTCTGCAGCGCATCCAGAATGCAGCAGCTCGACTGGTCTTTAACCGTCCCAAATTCTCCCACACTCCCATCGCTTCACTGGCTACCGCTGGCTGCCCGCATCCAGTTCAAAACATTGGTGCTCACTTACCATGCAGTCAATGGATGGTAGTCCAATGTCCAGTCTACATCCAGGACACTGGTCAAACCCTCCATCCCAACCGGCACACTCCGCTCTGCATCTGCCAATCTGCTTGTTCATCCCTCACTGAGAGCAAAACACTCCACAAGATCACGACTCTTTGCTGTCCTTGGTCTGAAATGGTGGAACGAAATCTCTGATGACATCAGGCCTGCAGAGAGCCTTTACATCTTTCGCCACAAACTAAAGACACACCTCTTCAGACGGTACCTTGACTAAACACTAACAAATTCGAGCACCTAAATTGTATTGGCTCTTGAATTGTAATTGTATTTATAACAATTTTTAAATTGTCTTTTTTGTCGAAATAATACTTTCTTGTTTCTTGCTCTTTGAGTTTGTATCCATGTGGTTGAAATGCACTTATTGTAAGTCGCTTTGGATAAAAGCGTCAGCTAAATCACATGTAATACAATCAGGTACTTTCTCCGGACACTAGACTGCACATTTAAGCATTTAAACGTGAAAGTGGAAGGACCTCCTTCTTTCATGTATCAGCCAAAGTCAAAACAGTGAAAACCACAATTCTGTGACAACAAAGTTCATGTGTTATTTGGGCATTAGTGGTGGGGAAATGTATGTATTGACTAGTGCTGCAGCATAGCGTGGAGTACTGTGAAGCAGCTGTGTTCAGGCTGCGAGATTCCCACTGCTGATGCTGTATTGGAAATGATTCTGATGCCAATATTTGTAATGTAGCGAGGAGTTTATCAACTGCTGGAATGGAATGTGACCACTGAGTGTGGGAGATGCAATGTCATCTTTGATTTCTTCCAGTAACTGTATCGCATGGCTGCTTAATGATTTCGGATTTATTCAACTGAAAAAGTGGGATCATTTAAAAAAAATCATTTTATATCCTTTTAACAGGTGGAGAATTTTCAATGCAAAAACTGTCCAAAATGAATGTGTGTGTGTGTGTGTGTGTGTGTGTGTGTGTGTGTGTACCGATAATAAGCGAGAGTTCAGATGTGGAAGAAACGTCTCTTTTCAACTTATGTATTTTATCTTCACTCCACTAGCTTACAGAATACTGTGTGTGTGTGTGTGTGTGTGTGTGTGTGTGTGTGTGTAATCACATGAGGAACTCAACTGCCCCTAGACTACTTTTACCAGCAATTTACCCAAGAGACAGAATAGTAGAACATCGTGAGAAACAGGAAACCTCCATCCATCAGCTACACCTGCTTCAGAGGGTTGCAGGACAAATGACATGAGGACGCAGGAAGGAGTGATGAAAGTGAAGAATGGAGCTTCTCTCAAAATCATTTCCCTACATCAGCCTCTGATTCGGAGGATTCTTTGATTGGATCTCAGAGTGGCTTAAAGTTGACAGGAGACAAAAAATTTAAGAATAGCCAAAGAGTATGAAACAAGAAAAGTGAGGATTGAGGGAAGAGGGAGGATATGAGGAGAGATTGGGAATGCAGGTGACAGAGTCTGCACAGAAGTGAACAATGTGTTCTCCTACTTCTCCTGGAGATGGACTCATTTAAATGACTAATTCATTGATATTGTAAAAGGCAATAAGCGTGACATAATCCCTCTTTTATGAACGTCACAGCAGCACTTCATTAAATTGCTGCTCACCCAGCGCGCCCACTGCCATCGAGCCCATTCCCAGGGGCTGAGGATTGGGACACTGCTGAGCGATAGGATGCCCTAAGATCTTCTACTTCTAAGGGCTTTGATAGGTAACGCATTACTGAGAGCAGCTTGGAGCAGAATTTGTGCTTAATTGTTACTCGTTGGAAAAATTCTGTCCAATTCATTACTCAGCCTGGAGCAGTACAAGATAGCTGATGCTGATGAGCGAGAGCTCACTGTGTTATTTATTATTTAAAGTTCACTATATTGTAATCCGTGTGAATGCAATCATATGTGAAAGAGAACATGAGTCAGATGAGTTTCATAATCTCACGCCTGTCTCTCCTCTATCTGACAGGTTAGAGGTAAACAAAAAAAAATCCTAAAGAAACATCTGAGGTTGTGTACCCTGTGTACCCCGTAAACCCAGCATACCCCTTGTACCCCGTGAGTACGTGAACGCTGTACTCCTGGTGTAGCCAGGAAACCCCTGTGTACCCCTAAATCCCTCGGACACCATAAATCCTGTGCACTCCGTCCACCCCTCTGTGTACCTTGTGAACCTTGTGTACTCAGTGTACAACATGAATCCTGTGTTCCTCCTGTACCCCCCCTTTCACCAAATCATCTTGGGATTAACTCCGCTGTGACCGTGTAAGGACAATGGGAATAGAACATGGAATGGAATTCCTTTTTCTAAAAATATTTGCAGTTTCCTCTGAGGAAGGTAATAAAGCAGAATGAAGCAGCCTCTTGTCCTATAGAAATGCTCCATCACTAATACCGTGGCGTTTACTTGTACCGTCAAAGCTGAGAAAGTCCATTCCTGATGTGTGAACGGGGCAATAGAGGAATCAAACTTTTTTCTCGTATGACTAATACGAAAATGAGTTTCATAATTACATTCTTTTCATTCAGACAATTATTTATCGGATTCTTTTAAAAATATAAAATCTTGTTATTTTCAATGAGCCTCAAAACGTATATCTGATATTTTTTGTTATTATTAGTTCCACCCCTACGTCGGTTTATCTATTAAAAGAGGCATAATAAAGTACTATTACCACGTTGTAATAAATAATAACAGTAAAGGAATATATTTAGATACTTAGTATCTCTCACCACGAGGACCAGATGTCTGCAGGCTTATGAACGTTCAAGAAACAAAGTTCCTCAAATTCTCTCCTGATCCAGAATGATACAAACAAGAAAACATGTGACATAAATAAAAGCTTATCATGAGGAACAACTTCTTTCTGATGTCTCTACTTACAGGTAATAAGAGTAGGAATAAGCATGTCTTCTGAAGGTGAGGTGAGGCCGATGATGACAACAGAGCAAAACCCAGAAGAAGGACAAACACATTTGATTAGTTCATGGTTTCAATAAGAAATGATCAGTTAGTCATAAGCTTCATTTTTCTTTCTTAATGTTTCCAAATGCCTTCTTGTCCACAGTTAATGCTGTCGCGTTTACACGCATTATATAGTCATGTTTTTATCAGATCATGATTACGGTAATAATGTTTGTAACATAATCTATGGACCATGTTATAGTCGTCTGTAACAATAATACGATTAAAGGCTTATAAAATGATCTTTTTACTGAAGCAAAAACTGAAACGTTTGGCTTGTTGGTTCACTTTAAGAGCTGAAAACACAGATATGATATAAATAATAATTAAATAATCAATAATTAAATTAAATAATCAATGGAAATGCAAGTTCAGATGCTACGCTTTGTAGACCTTGTTTTTTTCAGAACTAGTAACATTGAACCACGGGATATTTACTGTCTATGTTCTCATCATTTCTTAGACAATCAACTGAACAATCAGCCATCAAATAATTTAAAAATAGTATTCCAATGAGCTCAAATGATTCCTATTGACTTGAAACTATCTTAACCTACAAATTCCCCCAAATAAATGATTATTTAAGACAATAAAATAATCCAAAATAGATTAAACTCCAATGGATAATGCACATTGCCTCCATCGTCATCTGCTGGTCCACAGACGGGTGTGTGATGATGGATGAGAGAGAAGAGCAAAAGATGAAAATAATTCTGAACAGAAGGTAAAAATTAGAGGAGCAGAAGATGAACGTGACCAGAAGTGGAAGATCAGAGGAACTAAAGATGAGAATAGTAGAACATGAACATGAGATGAACAGAAGATGAAAATGAGAGCAGCTGAAGATGAGATGAGCAGAAGATGGAGATGTGGGGAGCTGGAGATGAGAAAAGAAGGAGCTGAATATGAAGAAGAGAGCAGCTGAAGATGAGATAAGAGGAGCTAAGGATGAAGAAGAGAGGAGCAGAAGATAAAGATGAGCAGAAGATGGAGATGAGAGGAGATGAAGATGAGAGGAGCTGAAGACGGTGACGAGAGGAGCTGAAGATGAGAGGAATTAAAGATGAGATGAAGATAAATATCCTTAATATAATTTAATTTAATATGTTCTGCTCTGCTATTTTATGTTACTGCTGCTATTGCACACAAATGTCCCCTTTGGGATTAATAAAGCATATATCTATCTACCTATAAGTAGCTGAAGATGATGATAAGAGCAAGATGAGAGCAAAGGAACACGTGGAAGGAAGCATACGGGTGTGTTATTGTAGTTTTCAGGACTACAGAAACCAAAATGCTTTGCTTTGATCACATGATTATTAGTGTTATTCTGATCATTATTGTTATTTTCATCCATATAATAATCATTTGCATGAAAAGTAATAGTAGTAATAGTACTGATATAATATTAATAATATATATTATTGTTATTGCTCTTCATGATTATTAAAAGGATTCAGTTAATGCTAATATTGAAGAAGAGTAAAATGAAGAAGAGTAAAAAGAATTATAGTTGTTTTACACAAAACAGAAACTCTTTCTCAAACACACACACACACACACCCCTTCTCATTCACACACAGGCTATCTGTCATAGTCGTAACCTTCTCTTAAACCCGAGAGACGATGTAATCAAGTCTATCACTTGGTAAATAATAAAAATAAGATAAATCATAAAATAAAATAATCTTGCACATCTGGAGAAACATCAAAACCTGAGCTACAATACAAGCTAAGCTCCAAGCACAACCCCAACAACAACTAAAAGAGGTAGCGAAACACTCTGCATATTTAGGTCGAAGCTACATGCTGACAAAGAGTCCACGCACATCCATAAGGTCTCTCTCAGTTGAACCTTCACAAAGTTAGGAGCCAACAAACACTGTATATTTAAGAAAGATCCAGATCACAAAAATCGAGATAGAACAGAAATATATATTCCTATATATTCATGATCATAAAATGGATAGCTTCTACAGGCATGTCTGTGTATGTGTTTGTGTGTGTGTGTTTCTGCATGCATGTCTGTGTTTGTGTCTGTGTCTTTTCCATATGATATCTTCCAAAAACAGATTCCCATAGTTTCATAATGAATCATTCTTCCAGTACTGGTTTTATGGTAACATTCCTCTTTAGAATCAACAATTCTATACACGTCCTTTGTGTTGTCATCTGCATGCGTATACGTTGACCATGAAGTAAAAGATCTTTGGAAAAGTTTCTAACTAGTCTTTGTGACTAGAAGCCCTTGACTTTAGCTGGCTGGGAATAGAACTAGTTAAAATAATCTCATCCACACCTTTAAACCCACTAATAATAATCTAAATGAATGTGCTATTTGTGTGACGACATCACTGTTATTGTCACCTTCAATTTCCTGTGTCCAATCCAAATCAGGTGAGTCCACACATGTCTGCAGAGTGAATGGAAATAGAAACCAACAGAAGTCTTGATTTGCTACAGGGCTTAAAGCAGAGCGCTTTGAATGCAGCTTTATTAGAGGTTAGCAACTCCAACGCGACGCCTTGCAGCCGATGGATTATCTCTGAGCTCAGAGCTGTGTGGGTGGAGGTATTTCAGAAGTGTCATATTTCATTGGCTCAAATATCACCACATATCTTCCTCTTAATCTCCCACCTCTGTTATATTTGTTGAAGCAGTACACAATTTGTGACACATAAAGTGCTTATTATTGAACCTGCTCTCCATTGAAGGGGCGGCTGGCCTCATTCTCACTTCTAAATATTCCCGCAAGATCGTTTCATGGCGAGATGATTGTGTATTCCAACCTGCTCCGCCTGTGGAGAGAAGCCCATTCGGCTTCTGGCATTTATGTCTATGACTTTCTGTCTTTACATTTGGTAACTGGAGAATGACGAGAGGCGTTTTAAGTAGCTCTTAAAGTAACAGACTGACTGAAAATGCGTCAAAAAGAAAGGAAATTTCTTGTTAATGTGATAACAATGAGTAATAAAGAGCAACAACCTACATATGACTTAAAGTAAAAAACCAACCTCAGACTTAACTCGTTCTAAAAGTCACGTCTACACATGGATTTTTCACTGAAATGAATTGTCCGACATCAAAGAAACCAAAGAAGAAACATTCACTGATGATGCACACATGCAAAATGCAAAACATGTGCGTTGATGAGAACATCCTTTGTTATCAAATGAAAAAGCATGCAAAACGTGTTTCATATAGAACAAGAAGAACAGAGAACACGCGCCTAGCCTCTTCTAGAAAAAGGATGTGTAGCTCCAAGACATTGAGAGTTGGTCCAGACAGCACATCACGTAGCCCTTTAAACTCCTGTTACTGTAGCAACCATCATTTCTATGTCCACATGTTAGCACATGTGCATGTACATGTGCTGTGCTAACATTTTGTTTTCAAAATGTATTCTCTTTTTAAAGACTAAGCAAATAGTCAGAGGTAATGCTGTTGCTGTTGTTGTTGAGTGATTGAGTGGTTGATTTGTAAGTGGACCAAATTGTAAGCTGTCCAATGATTAGGCTTTTTGAGTGCGCTTGTGGATCATTATGAAGGGACTAAATCATCTTAATCCTTGATCTACCACATCCATTGTCCAGGTGTAGAGGTGAGAGGTGAGAGTCTGATTGAGGGATGGAGGGATGAGTTGATGTCTAGAAGTTATCATACGATACCCCACGCTCAGAGTTCTCCATGTGTGAATCTCTCTATTGGAGAAGGGGCAAGGCAGGCACAGGACGAAACAGGAAAAGGCGTAGCCACGCACAGACAGGAAGCAGGAAGATAGAAAGAGACATTTAAAAGACATGACGCGTCCGTCATGATCTTCTGATGTTCCAGGTGACACACAGTGAAGCAAAACCCCTATTGGTAACGCTTTTGTTAATAAGCATCTTGTAAGGACTTACAAAGGCCTTATTATCTATTCATTAATGGTTATTACAAGGACCTTAGTATAAAGCGTTACTTCGTACCAGTGGACTCGATCTAATGTTTTCCGCACAACGATGCAAAACCAACAGCAACATGCAGAGAGGACTCATCAACGGCGCGTCAACCAGGTCGTCCCGAGGTAGATATACCTCAGGAGCTCCTTTAATAATGACTGATTTCATTTCAATCGAAGGTTTCAGTTCAGGCTGAAGAGTCAGTCTGCTGTGATACTGCAGCTTTCTTTCATTTAGTGCTTTCACTTTGTTCCACAGGACCCAGGTTTTATTTCCGTCCTGAGATCTAGGAAACCTTCAGTTGTCATTACAACATATACTCAGTAAGACATCTTTTTAATGACTGTTTTTCCTTTTTGTCTCAATCAAGTGTTTTTAAATCTACTTGCTTTAATGGTTTTATGTGAAGTCCTTTGAATTGCTTTCTCGTTGAAATGTGCTATACAAATAAAATTGCCTTGCCTTGCCTTTAGCTGTGTGTCTGCGTGTGCACATCTTATCAACTGCATCAGTCATCATCTCTGCCAGTTTCTCATTCAGGTAATTTCATTTGTATGGCCAGAAATCACAAATCTTCGGTTCGAAGACCCCTCACATCGGTCAAAGAAACACTCCCCATCTGTGAGAGTCATTCATTGCTAATAAGTCAAACATGAAGTGAAATAATCTCAGTTGAAGCCAGCAACTGGAAACACACACCTACTATAAAAAACATTGAGTGAGAGAATTTAGTCCTTCAGGTGATGTTTTAAATCAATAGTTCAAACTTTTCCATACACATACAGTATATCTTCATGGCATAATCAAAAAGCTCATTTGAAAGCGCGGCAGTTGATTCAACACTTATACAGCAACTGATATTTTTGTAAATGTTTTGATAATTGTCCTGTTTGTCTATGTCTCTTAATGCTTGTATGCCGTTTCCTTAATATTAACTTAATTCATTTTTACTAGAGCTATTAAAGCGAGTAGCTCTTAAACCCATCCCAGTCGAGTCCCCGTTGACCTACATACAAAAGCATTATCAAATCGAATGACATCACCAAAGACGTTTTTTAGGGTTAGAGTGGTATATATGAAAGATGAGAGGAAATAGAGGTGACAGAAGTTGCTTTAACATGTTTTTCCATCAATTTGCACTCCATCAAATGATGTCACCTATTCTGAATGACTGATGTGTGGAGGTCTGCTGCTCTGCCATCACACAGAAAGCAGCCTGTGTTTTATAGCGCTTTAGAAACATTAATTATTCATCTTCCTATATAAAGTGTATCTTCTGGTTCTGCTTGTTGGAGCTCTCGAGGCCACCTAGCTGAAACATTGAATCCCCATTAAGACTTCAGACTTAAGACTTTAGACATTATTAGGAACCTCCACTGTCTTTCGTTAGGAGATGAAGTCCATTTGGAACATGTGTAACGGCCATTTAAAAGATTTATTGGACAGTTCTGCATGCTCACTTACAAACTTTGTTATAATTAATAATTAATGTTATTATATATTATTAAAATTAATAATTTATGAGCTTTGAAAGGCTTGTAAAAAACATTTTAAATAAAAAATGAAGAAAAAAAATGTGCACACTGGATTACCTTGATGATCAAGTAAACAATCCACCTGTCAGATCATTTCTGTTCACTTCTTCCATCAGTGAGTTGTATCAGCACATTGAACACGTGTCACGTTTCCTTAATTTTATTATTATTTCCTTACTCAGACCTTTCCTTCCTCCCCGTCCTTCTTCCATCGTTCTGGGTTCCTCCTCTCCGGAACTGATATTTTGGTCTTTCCTTACTTCAACATCATGATCATGATCTGCCGCTCATCTTTTCATATTTGGAAAGATGTTCCATGACCTCAGGTGACCTCTTTTGGTTCTTTAAACAAAACTGATGGTCTGTAAGATGGACTTGATTTGAACATTGTGAGTGAGTTCATGTTTATCATAATTTTTCTTCCTCCTTTTTATCCTACATTCATAGTGAAGATATTTGCCCCCTAATTGACCTTGTGAATATTATGAATATTGTGCTATGGTTAGCATCTCATTGACATATCTACATGATCATTTGGTTAACCAATGTTGCCCTAATTATTTTTTCTGTTTGTTCCTTCTGTCTCCTTTCCTTCCTCTATTCTTTAACTGCAGCCTCTTCGGAAGCCTCTTCCGCACATGTACCTTTCTTCCTACTGCTGCTGTTCTCCTCCTCTAGTTCTGGTAGACTATTATCCTCTTAGTGTTTCATCGGCAATGTCAACTGACCCTGATCCATCATCTACTTCATCAAATGATTGTGATGTTGCATGCAGACTGTCAATAAGTGATCTGACAGTTTCTTGTTTGTTGTGTGCGACTATATGGCGGTTAATGTTGATAACATGTTGTTTCATACACACTTATAGCAGAGGTGTCACGTGCTTGATGGAGAACAGAAAGATGGGATTTGGAGTGCATCATAGCACAGAGAGAGAACTGGTGAATATGACAAATGATATTCTATTTGCATCATCTCTTTTCTTTTCTTGCTTGACCTCAGTGCCACGTTTGACACCATTGATATTTGTATCCTGTTGCACAGAGAAGATCATTTGATCGCTTACAAAGGAACCACACTCGTATATATTGGATCAATCCCAGTTTGTGTCTGTGAGCGTCGAAACCTCGATGACCACCAATGTTGGTCCCACAAGTTCGTGAGATTGGACCGATTTTATTTACACTGTATATGTTTCCTTTAGGCAATGTTATAAGAAAACCCTGCATAAATCTCTATTATTATGCAGACAATACTCAATTGTATCCGTTTATCAAGCTAGACGAGAACGGCCAGCGTGTTGGTCATCTTACTTTAAAAAAGTAATTAGTTACAATTACAAATTACTTCTCCCAAAAAGAAATTGAGTTAGTAACTCAGTTACCACATTGTAAAAGTAATTAGTTACGTTAAGTAATTGACATTTATTTTGTTTATGTTCTAAACGCTATTACATTCTATAACATTTAACGTCAAAGATGTTTATATTAACTGATTGGCGAATAAAACACTATATACAGTATTTTAGAACAGGGGTTTTCAAATGGGGTGAATGTGAGCCTCCCCTTAGGTAAGGATAGCTGAGCCCCCTCTTTCCCAAAACCCTCTCCGCCTGCCCTAACCCACTCATGCCTCTGCAGTAAATGCCATAAGTTTAATAACAAATGATAAAATGTAAATCTCTTTCTTTAATATTGTATTTGAAGACATTTTATTTGTACAACTTTTTCTAACGTGCATTCATAAACGATTCTTTGCAACAGCAAATAATTTCCAACTTCATGCAAGCCTGATTGAGGCTACTTTTAAAATCACTGAACATCAGTAGGCCTCTCCACAAGTCAACAAAACATGCATAACGTGTAATCGGTTAATTAATTACACGTTCATTAAGATTAATTAATTACACAAAAAATTAATCAACTTATTTTTGCACCGCAGAACGTTTCTCACTGGATGAGTTTCGGCGGACCGATTATACTGGCGCACCAACTAGTGTTCATGACTTCAGACAACAACAAACCACAGTGAACATGGCTTTGGTCGGTCCCGTGAATGGGACATTTTGTTATTAAAAACGAACGGACGGAAACGTCGATAAGAGCGTGGTTGTGCGCCCGCTATGCAACAAGGAACCCGCACATCACCGCAACGCACCGAGCCTCAAGCATCAACGCAACGCATCGAGCCTCAAGTATCACCGCAACACATCCACCAGATGACTGGTTTAAGGACCAGGGTAACCACGTCCACGTCTGAAAACTTGGACTTGGTTGAACACTTTTGCAAGGCTCTGTATCTGTGTCATTGAGCGCGTGTAACGTAAACATTCTTTCCTTTTACTTCAATGAGGGAGAAGTAGTGCCGGTACTTCCAGTTTGAAAACGCCAATTTCAAACTTTCCCGGCTCGTCGCCATTGTCGCTGGCGCTGTCTTGTTGGTAGTCAGTGTGTGAGCAGCGAGACCACGTGAGCAAGGCCCCGCCCACCAGCCAATCATCATCGCATTTGCACGGCGTCATCGTCCCCATCGCAGCGCTCGCCAGGCAGCTGTTGTGTAGCTAAAGACACCTCGCGCTTCATTCAACCAAATAGTAACGCGACACTTTCAATCTCAGTAACAATAACGGCGTTGGAACGATGGCAACAGTAAGTAATTAGATTACTCAGTTACTGAAAAAGTAACGGCGTTAGAAACGCTGTTATACTTAAACGCCGTTACTCCCAAAACTGCTTGTCAGACATCAAGAATGTCTTGGGAACATCAAACCTGGGATGACCAGTAATTTTGAAGAATCCTGGAGTTCTCTTTGACCAGGATGTCAACAAAGCAGACTTCATGGACTGCCTTTTTCTTCTACATAACATAATAAGGAACTTCCTGTCTCTAAATAATACAGAATAATTTGTTCATGCATTACTTCTAGACAACTTTACTGCAATTCTTTATTATCAGGCTGCTCTTATCATTTTTTAAGCCTCTCTATGTGATTCAGAAGGCTGCAGCATGTGTATTAACAAGAACTCAGAAAAATGGATCATATTACACCTGTGTTAGCTTATCTGGGTCACTGGCTGCCTGATGAATCAAGAATAAGATTTAAAGTTCTTCTCTTGATCTACAAAGCACCTGCTGGTCAAGCACCGGCTAAATACCATAATGCCCTGCTAAAGAGATGCACTCCATAAATGCTAATGATAAAGTAGGATGAGAGCCAGAACCTTCAGTTATTGAGCTTCTCTTTTGTGGAACTTCACTCCGGGGGGCAGACACAGCTGATTTAAGGTCAAACTTAAGACTTTTCTCTTTGATAACAGTCATAGCTAGGGCTGGCTCAGGTGAGTTCGGACCAGCCCTTAGAAAAGCAGCTGTAAGCGTAGACTGCCGGGGGGATTTCTTAAGACACACTGAGCTCCTCCCCCTCCTCTCACTTTCGATAATAATTCACATGTCACTATTGCGCATCACCAATTCTGCTTCTTTCCTTGAGTTTTTGTGCTTTCTCGCCTTACAGGTTTACATGGATTGCGATTCTATCTGGACCCTTATCCTGCCTCCTGCTATGGTCCTGCTGACAACTGCTGCTCGTATCATTATTATTATTGTCATAATAAACCAACATCACCGACTTTGCTTCTTTCCTAGGTTAGGGTTAGGGTTTGTGCTTTTCCTCCCCATACGTTTTGAATGAATGGTGGTTAAATCTGATGGTGGTAACATCTGATACCTCTTTTTCACCAACAAGAACCAAGTGCTGGTTCGGAGACAGAGCTAGTGCTGGTTCAAAGTTGGTTCAACTGAGGAGCCTCCAAAGAACCGGTTGCTTTTCCACAGGCTGAAGAGCCAGCGCAGAGCCAGGTCACTGTTTCGCGGGGGTGAAAGTAGTTTTTATTTCCTGGTGGTACAGGTTGAGCTGACCAGGCATATACGCGCCGTTAGCAGTTAAATAGCAGTTGAGACCGTACAGTTTTCTTTCCGGTCGCCTGTTCACAACAAAACGAAAACTGCCGTAAATTGTCAGAAATTGACGTGGGCCTCCCTTGGCAGTTGTCCCCCCATGACCCCCCTCCTCCTAATTCTAGGGGAGGCTTTGACATGTAAATGAAAATGCTGTGAGCTATACAAATGCAAATCAGGGTTGCAGAGGGAATTTTAGCCCAGGTGACCTTTTTTTAAAAGAAAATCTCTGGTACAAATAGATCAGGCTCAGTAGCCTAGTTATAGACGCTGTCAGCCCTACCCTGTCATTGCTGCTAGTCACATTCAACCCAGCCTGTTTTGGACTACCATGTCTCGCTCCTGCCCCGGTAATCCACCCCGTCTCCTGTCCCCGACCACATTACATGTAATTTAGCTGACACTTTGATCCAAAGCGACTTACAATAAGTGCATTTTAGCCATAAAAATACAAACTCAAGAAAGTGCATTTTCATCAAATAAGCCAATTTTCAACTCGCTATAGATAAATTGTACTTATAATGGCTCTTAAGTGCTACAATTTGTTAGCGTTTTTAGTCAAGGTATAGTGAAGATATATGAAGGTGTATCTTTAGTTTGCGGCGGAAGATTTAAAGGCTCTCTGCGGTCCTGATGTCATCAGAGAGCTCGTACCACGATTTCAGAGCAAGGACAGCAAAGAGTGGTGATCTTGTGGAGTGTTTTGGTCTCAGTGAGGGAGAAACAAGCAGCTTGGCAGATGCAGAGCGGAGTGTGCGGGTTGGGATGGAGGGTTTGACCAGGTCCTGGATGGAGACTGGACCCCATCCATTCACAACACGCTACTCGAGCACCAGTGTTCTAAAGTGGATGCGAGCAGCCACTGGTAGCCAGTGAAGAGAGTGGAGGAGTGGAGGAGTGAGGGAGAATTCAAATTGTTGAGGAGAATAAAGTACTCTGAACTGCTACTGCTGTCTGTCGTATTGCATCTGGCCCGGAACCTCACCCGTTACACTTTCTGCTAGATTCCTCTAGCTTGATAGAATAAATGAGCTTGAGTTTATTTGTGATAGATGCGATGAAGCGTGTTCAGGTAGCTTCACAGTATGTCACAAATGTTAAAAGGCCTCGTGCTGCCAGGATGAACTTTGACTGAAATTTAGTAGTTTGGTTTATTTACTATTTGTACTTGTATACAAAAACATTCTTTCAACTTTAATTATTATTTCTCAACAATGCTTACGTTCGTCACATGTCACATTGAGAATGTGAAGTGAGACACCGACGAATAACTGAAATATGAGAGCATGAGGGAGGAGAGGATAGATGGAATGATCCAGAGAGTCAGAGAGGATGATGGAGGCCAGTGTGCATATCAAACATTCATCAAGGTTTACTTTAAAATTAATTCATACTTTAATGGATGAAAAGGGTTAAGCACATACCCACTTTTAATCATGACATTGCCTAGAATTCAAATTTGTTTGCAATGTGTACGCTTTAAAGTGAAATAAATGATCATCTGATATTAACACTGTAGATTTTCTATCCTGACTATCCTCCTTAAATTGGTTATCCTGTACTGTTGATGCTCTTTCTTATTGATCGGACTAATCTTTGAAATCATTAGCTCAGTTATGAAAAATCTGCTAAAACTCTCCTCCTCTTGCACGTCGCTAAAATATGTTTGACTTTGAGAGAAGAATCATCAGGACATAATTATGATTATTGTCCTGGAGTCATCACCTACCTGCGTTTAAAGGCGAGGACCACACCGAGGAGGATGATGACGAACATGAGGATGCCTGCAATCACTCCGGCCATTTTCACTGTGCTGTCCACCTGCTTCTCCGGTTCCATTGCATCCGAGTCCTGTGTGGACGCACCTACACACACATACACGCACGCACGCGCATGCACACACACACACACACACACACACACACAAATACTGGTAGTCACATAATCACACGTGGGGTTATTACATAAAAACTGCAGTCCACACACAGAAACATGAAGTGGGGTCCTCAAACAAAGACACATGATACCTGTGAAGATCCCCTCCTCGAAATGCACACAGTGAAACATCATTCACGGTGTAATGAGATACAAAGTAAGTCACTGGTAGGCCCATGCACAGCAAACCGTGACCAGTCTCCTGGTGAAAGTTGGTTTGACTCTCCCTCCACCCTGAGGCTGACTCTAACACATATCAAATTACAAACTATAACACAGGAGGGTAAACGGGGAGTTAAAGGTGTGTTTCATACAGTGGAGGGAGGAATTTGGGTTATCGGGTTAGAATGCCTATACCTAAATAGCTATTAAACATATGGATGTCTGTGGATTTAGTGAGGATCTGGTTTTACCTTCAAAACATGCCACAGTAATGAAAGGGAAGACATTTAAATTCTACATAAACACAAAATGTCCAACAGGAAACAAGATGCATGGTGGTTCTCTGTAAGTTAGGACTATTCACTGACACAGATCTGAGAACAGGGCTCATTCAGTCTGAGTCAGAGGATATGCAATACCTGTTCCTTTTTCTTCATGTCTGGCCCTCTTTACAGTTGTTTGTGTGGATTTGTTTGACACACCTTCAGTCATTTATATGAAGCCTTCTATCTCTCCTCGTCGAAATGGTCGTCTCACCAATCATAGCATAGACTTCAAAATGTAACTCTCAAATGATCCAGTGATGTGAATCAGATGTTTTTAAAACAGCAAGATGACTTCAACAATGATAAGACGACTTACAGGGAGGAAGTGCTACGACTTGTGTGGTGCGCCAAAAAACAACAACAACCTGGCACTCAACGGTGAACACTGCGCCGTGCTGATAGCGCCTCCCTCCACCGAACACACAAACCAGACAGATTGCATACGTACTCTCATTACTGTACTGCCTATTTACTGTATATACACCCTGCACTTCATACCCAGTGATTACCCTGACTATTCTATCCATATTGTGACACTACTTATAGTACTCATACTGTTATTTCTTCATGTATCCATCTATTTCTTAAGCACACTGCACCTTGAGTGCTTCATTTGCTTTTCTGATTAGTAACTAAAGTGTGCTGTCTTAGAACTCAGTGAC
Organism: Apeltes quadracus; assembly: GCA_021346845.1. NCBI lineage: Eukaryota > Metazoa > Chordata > Actinopteri > Perciformes > Gasterosteidae > Apeltes > Apeltes quadracus. The sequence goes on along the minus strand of CM037933.1, from coordinate 19,979,104 downwards.
ACGCAATGACAAGTATAGTTGAATTAGATTTTTTTAAAAGATGCAGAAGACCAGAGACTGCTGTTTGATCCCCTCCACCCCCTCACCTGAGTACTATTACAGTCACTCGTGGGCGGGGCCATATTCGACAGAACTGCTATAGTGTCATTTTTTAAGATTTGAGAGTTTATAATGTTTTACTTTTAGCCCGAAGCTTCAGACATGAGCATGAAAATGCATCAATAATTCCTAAAGATTATCATAATGAGGCCATCTGTATGTTACATTACATTATATTACATGTCATTTAGCAGACGCTTTTATCCAAAGCTACGTACAATAAGTGCATTTTAATCGTAGGGATAAAAACCCCAAAAACAAGAAAAAAGAAAGTACTTTCAACCAAAGAAAGACCATTTACAACTTGTTATAGATAAATTGTACTTAGAATGGCTCTTAAGAGCCAATACAATTTAAGTATTTCACACAAGGACAGTGGGAGGAATTAAACTTTTGTCACTTCTAACAGCTGAAGAGTGACCAGAAGTCAGAGGTTGGTTGGTTTGTTAGGTCATGGAGGAAAAATTACTTTCTTCTCATCTGAGATGTCTGGATTTTATCATTTTATCTGGTCTCTCTCACCTGGGCTTTCACATGTGTCTGGTCTCTCTCACCCGGTCTCTCTTACCTGGGCTCTCACATGTGTCTGATCTCTCTCACCTGGGCTCTCACATGTGGCTGGTCTCTCTCACCTGGGCTCTCACATGTGCCTGGTCTCTCTTACCTGGGCTCTCACATGTGTCTGGTCTCTCTCACCTGGTCTCTCTCACCTGGGCTTTCACATGTGTCTGGTCTCTCTCACCTGGGCTCTCACATGTGTCTGGTCTCTCTCACCTGGGCTCTCACATGTGTCTGGTCTCTCTCACCTGGGCTCTCACATGTGTCTGGTCTCTCTCACCTGGGCTCTCACATGTGCCTGGTCTCTCTTACCTGGGCTCTCACATGTGTCTGGACTCTCTCACCTGGACTTTGACATGTGTCTGGTCTCTCTCACCTGGTCTCTCTCACCTGGGCTCTCACATGTGTCTGGTCTCTCTCACCTGGGCTCTCACATGTGCCTGGTCTCTTTTACCTGGGCTCTCACATGTGCCTGGTCTCTTTTACCTGGGCTCTCACATGTGTCTGGTCTCTCTCACATGTGCCTGGTCTCTTTTACCTGGGCTCTCACATGTGTCTGGTCTCTCTCACATGTGCCTGGTCTCTCTTACCTGGGCTCTCACATGTGTCTGGACTCTCTCACCTGGACTTTGACATGTGTCTGGTCTCTCTCACCTGGTCTCTCTCACCTGGGCTCTCACATGTGTCTGGTCTCTCTCACCTGGGCTCTCACATGTGCCTGGTCTCTTTTACCTGGGCTCTCACATGTGTCTGGTCTCTCTCACATGTGCCTGGTCTCTTTTACCTGGGCTCTCACATGTGTCTGAGCTCTCTCACCTGGTCTCTCTCACCTGGGCTCTCACATGTGTCTGGTCTCTCTCACCTGGGCTCTCACATGTGTCTGGTCTCTCTCACCTGGTCTCTCTCACCTGGGCTTTCACATGTGTCTGGTCTCTCTCACCTGGGCTCTCACATGTGCCTGGTCTCTTTTACCTGGGCTCTCACATGTGCCTGGTCTCTTTTACCTGGGCTCTCACATGTGTCTGGTCTCTCTCACATGTGCCTGGTCTCTCTTACCTGGGCTCTCACATGTGTCTGGACTCTCTCACCTGGACTTTGACATGTGTCTGGTCTCTCTCACCTGGTCTCTCTCACCTGGGCTCTCACATGTGTCTGGTCTCTCTCACCTGGGCTCTCACATGTGCCTGGTCTCTTTTACCTGGGCTCTCACATGTGTCTGGTCTCTCTCACATGTGCCTGGTCTCTTTTACCTGGGCTCTCACATGTGTCTGAGCTCTCTCACCTGGTCTCTCTCACCTGGGCTCTCACATGTGTCTGGTCTCTCTCACCTGGGCTCTCACATGTGTCTGGTCTCTCTCACCTGGTCTCTCTCACCTGGGCTTTCACATGTGTCTGGTCTCTCTCACCTGGGCTCTCACATGTGTCTGATCTCTCTCACCTGGGCTCTCACATGTGTCTGGTCTCTACCACATGGGCTCTCACATGTGTCTGGTCTCTCTCACCTGGGCTCTCACATGTGCCTGGTCTCTCTCACCTGGGCTCTCACATGTGTCTGGTCTCTCTCACCTGGGCTTTCACATGAGCCTGGTCTCTCTCACCTGGGCTCTCACATGTGTCTGGTCTCTCTCAGCGTGCAGCTAGCAGCCTCTTATAAGCTTGATAGACCAGGACAGCTGATTAACAGGGTAATTTGGATGCTTATTCCATCTCTCTCATGCAATAACAACATAAGGATGGCAGAAAAATCCACTTAGTTAATGGTGCGAGCACACAACCTTGGCTTGCTGGGTAATTGCTGCTGCAGCCATCAATCCACGTGGAGATGAAATGCTGCTTTATAAACACTGAAAGCTTTCTATGACAACACATCAAGCGTCTTCGTAGCAGCATCACGGACAGCTTCTCTATCTTAGAAATACTACGACAACCAAATCCATCCGTCAATGCTCCTTGCTACGCTGCAGCAGCTTTTGCATGCAGCTTGTTTCCCTCTTTTCAATGGAAATAATATGAACGGTGGTGGCACAGAGAAGTTGTAAGTGATTTTTAATACTGCTGGTATCTCAACACATTCATTTTCAATGGAAATACAGGATATTGACCTGATGTTTGATGTTTTTTTTTTAAATATGACCTGATACCGGGTCCTACACTGGGCGCAGTTCAGGAGTGTCGCATCTAGCGGTCAAGTTGTAGCTACGAGAAATGACAATATTTCATATGAAATATTGTTTTATATTCACAGAAATACCACAATATGATATGATTTGGAATGTTGTCAGCGTAACAATTATAATGTAAACACCAAGATAGAAAAGACAACTAGACAAATGCCTTTTATCCCATTAAATCACACAAGTGAGATGTGTGAGGAAGAGGAGCAGCTCCGATGGAACATTGTAGTAACAATGTGAGCACTTGTGTGGTATCCTTCTCATTCATACAGTTCTCTGCACTCTTGTCTACTTTTTTTACTTTGACAGGGCATGATACAATTATCAGGCAGGAGATGGAGAGAAGATTGACGAACAGTGCTGAATAAATACAAAACATTTTAACTGCTAATATGCATGCTTAAACCGCATGCAGTCGCCCCTCAGACTATTTGGACACATTTATACATGGTGTGTTACCCAGGCTTTGTAAACAGAGTGTGTGTGTGTGTGTGTGTGTGTGTGTGTGTGTGTGTGTGTGTGTGTGTGTGTGTGTCGAGGTCTACGTGAAGGCTTAGTTTTCTGCCATTGTTTGTCAGCAGCTGTGGCTGCTTCTTCTGTGGATTAGTGTTAGCATGGCTGAGTGGGTCTAACAGGATTACTAATCTGAACTATGCCGCCGCAGCACTGTGTGCACGTGTGTTTGTGTGTCTGAGTGAGTGTGTGCCTGTGTGTGTCTTTGTAAATGGTTATTGGACTATACTCTTATAGCGCTTTTCTTGTCTTGCGACCCCTCAAAGCACTTTGACACTACGTGTCATCATTCCCCTATTCACACCCATTCATTCACACACTGATGACAGGAGCTACCACACACCTGCACATCGGTAACTAACATTCACACACTGTAGTCACAGCTACACAAGCCATGTTGGCATTACTGTAGGCGTCTTGCCAAGGACACATCAACCTGCAGGTTAGCCAGCTTGGGATCGACCCGCCAATCCTCTGATTTGGAGGACGTCCGTGCTCAAGTGACCCTGAGTCATGACTGTTAGTCTTTGTGTGTGCGTATATATGTGTGTGTGTGTGTTAGTGTATGTGTGTCTGTGTGAGTATGCAGATGATGATGTTGATTGCGGATTAATATTATCTTTAGTCTCCACAACTTAGTAAACAATGAACAACGCTAAGTGCTACATGTCTGTCTCTCACACACGGACACACACACACACACACACACACAGACACACGCCAGTTCCCAATGTTGACATTATTGTTAGGGTCAGCAGGACCAGGTTTACTAAGTACTTTGGGGCTTTTAGGAAGTAAATGCTTCATGATCCTGGTCCCTGCTGAGCTCTCTGGAGTACAGATGTTTGTTGAGTATTGAATGATAGGATATGATATGAAAGGCTTTCTGATAAGCCTGATGTCGCAGTGTGTCTCAGTCTGGCAAACAATACACTCCCTCCCGCTGTGAGACACCGCCTGGCTCAAAGCACTCCAGCCCCCCAGTGAAGAATGTCACACACATTTAATAAACCAGTTACCATCCATCCACAGAGCATTTCCTATCCATTCTTTCCAGATCTGTTGACAGCTACATGGCCATTACTCCTGCTGTATCTGGATGTACATTGTTATCTGAAAACATCCCACAATGCAATGCTGAATTTCAAATCGCCGATCACAGAGAGACACACTGTGTGCCCATAACTTTGATTCCCCCCTTGAAGAAAACTTGCAACTGATAACCTCTGCCTGTCTCTGTGTGTGTTTGTGAAATGGACAGCAGGGACATCAGTATTGCAGCATCAACTGTAATGAACCTCAGCTGACATATAATACCACTGAATGGGAGCGATGGGAAGGGGAGCAATAAATGCTTTCTACTACATTTTTGATGCATTCGTTTTTTCAATTGCTAACAAGCATTGTTCAAAACTAAAACCACATTTACAAACTCTTCGTGCAGTCTGCATTACCAAGATTCATTTTGGCCTTACCTCCAAAACTCACTCAGACCAACAAAACACTTGGTTTGACCAATCACTGGCAACAGATAACAAGGAAGTATAAAAATTGAGTGAGGAGCTGTATGGGCGGAGGGAGGGGACTTTCATCCAGGAGACCAGTGTTAGTTCCCCTTGTATAACCATCATTATTAAGTTATTAGGACTGAACCGCTGTATGAGGACTCCCATTTACAGCAGCTCCAATGTGAGTAATGTTCAGTGTGTGATGGAGGACCTTCACAGAGAGGGGCATGATGGGAGGTGGTAATTAATAGTTAATTACTGAAATCATTCCATCAAAACATAAGCATTTCTGAATGGGTGACCTGCCAGACGACGGCACGTTTGAGAAGATTATCTGTAACCCAACCAAATATGATGTTAAAAGGTAAAACAATTAAATAAATGTCTGTCATGTTGGATGAGAAATAGCCAATGCCTTGAACTTATCCTCTAATGGCAGATTTATTTGTATTTATTTCTAAATGTACAGCTTTCACAAAGTCAGAGTTCAAGTTGTGTTATGGGGGGAACCTTAAACTAAACAACCATGGAAATTGGTTGAGCAGTTGATTCATATTGATTCAATGAAATATGCATTATGTGTGTTGGATCTCACATGGTTATCAATATAAAGAGAATCATCATCTGCATCCTCTTTTTGTGTCTATTCTGGTCAAATCACTCACTGAATGTGTATAAGTCCTTCTGTCCACATGACATCCAGGTTAGTCTGTCCATGCTGATAGACAGAGCCTCACTAAGGTTTCTTCCCTTTTTTGTGCCCATGTGAGGATTTCGGGACCAAGGATGTCGCGTGTGATCACACTGTATAGCCCTCTGGGGAAAATGTGTAATTTGCACTTTTGGGCATTACAAAATAGAAAAATGAATTGCATTGAACTTAATAAAGCAACAAAGACGCAAAGTCCAATTAAGCTAATGTCTTCTCTAATTGAATATCAGTATAATCTTTTCCTGTGTTTGTGTGTGTTATTCAGTGAAAGAGCCAGCAACACTCAAAGCAGAGCAAACATGCAACGAAAATATTAAGATGGTGATGAGACAAAACCATAGAGTAAAAAACAGGGGAACCCCCCCCCTGAAAAGGCGGGGGGGCGTGGGAATCCAACCAAAAAGATGGTGGTGCTGTGATGAAGAAATACATTATTCTTCCTATGAAGCCATAATCACCTTCGCTGGGGATGACTAGAATGTACGGCGTGGTTATTTGTCCCCTACCTATTACCACTAAGGCCAAGGGTCGCATGTCCCACCGGAAAGCATGAAGAAGAGAGGGAGGAGAGAAACAAACAGCAACAAAAAGAGGGAGAAAAGAAGAAGAGAGTCTAAGAAAAAAGATGTTGAGCTTTCTCATCAATGTTTAGACTTTTTCACTTGCACAATTTGTCTTAAAGGAAGAAGTGTCAGTGGTGTAACAGTGAGGTCAGTAGGACCTCAGCACTGTGGATGTGGACCAGTCAGTGGGTGTACATGTGCTGCTGCGGGTTAACCAAACTAAACTGAGGAGGGAATGGAAAAGAAAACCAATGGAGAGATGTTGGAAAGTAAAAAGAGTAAAATGGCAGTTTGGATTTAAGACACACTCCGAGTTCACTGGGACAATGAGGGGAAAAAAGTGGATAAGTGGGCTCGGCCCAAAGCTCACTACAGATGAGCCAGGCTGCTAACCAACCACGAGCATCCAAAGAGAACTGGGATCTATGTGCTTAACGAGAAGAGCAGTGATGTGCCCTTGGTGAAGGTAGCAGGTAAGACCTTGTTTATCCACCACTCAGGAGAAATGATGCACGAGCGAGGGTTCATGTCTGTCCCCGACTATCCGCTTCATGATTGTTATGGTGGTTGATGTCACTCATATAACATTATGACATTAAAAAAGAGAACCAGCACACAAGTCATTCTAAAAGTAAAAGCTGCAGATTGTGGTTGAACTTAAGAGAAGGAATATAGTTAATTCTACCCATTAGATATTAATTTGTTGCATAAAAAATAGCCACATAGTTAAACAGTAACCTTTCCCGAAAACAAGCAGACAGACAAATAGAGCCTTCACCAGTTGAGGTGCTCTACTACTTTTTACTAGAAACGGATAAAGAAACAAAAGAGAACATTAAAATGTGCACAAATGAGCAATAGATGCCTGATGAAGATGAGAAATAATACACGAGCAAAAGAGGCCGAGAGCACACAAAGTCATGGAGAAATCAAATCAATGTTTGATGCAGTGGAAATAATGAAACAGAAAAAAGAGGCGAGGTGAGGAAAATCAATAGCAGGCTGAAAAGCTTTCATAGCACATAGGCTGGAAAACAAATGGAGATAAAGATGGGACACATGGAGGAAGAGGGAAATGGATTGTGGGGCTAACGCTTTAGCCTGGTGGGTAACGACCCTGATGCTCCAGTTCACCCACTCATGATTTGCATAGAGAGACACACAGAGAGAGAGAGAAGGAACAAGGGAGGACAGTGAGACAGCAGAGGACTATAAAAGAGGAGGCAGACAAGGTAGAGGAGTGTGTGTTGGAGTGTGTGTTTGTGTGCCACTATTGAGAAGTAAAATCATACATGAGGTCTCTCCTCAAGTGGAAGGCTGCTCTTACCTTTGTTGGCCAGGCGGACACAGTTGATTTTTGTTTCCTGTGAAGAGAAGAAAAACACACAGTTTTTAGGGCTCCTCTCAGTCCTAGAATAATTCAAATATCATTTAGGCATGTCGCCATATGCGAAAATTTGACTTATCGTACACTATCTGAAATGGCGTGCAATACATTTTGGTTCTGCGATGTTCTTTTTACATATAAATAAATGTCCCCAACATTTAGGTTGATTGCGCTGCCTCTGTCATTTTTCCTTGTAGAAAGTATTTGGTTATTTTTTTTCACCATATTCACAATTGAACCTAGCCTGGGTTTTCCCATGCTGCCTTGCGCGCGCGATTTATTTGTTATTAATTTCCCCCTGAGATAGGGCACCAATCACAGAGCAGGGACGGTGCAGCAAGACGATGACGTTGGATATGCGCTGGCAGGATCTTGTTGATTGCGCTGACTCCTGTGCGACTGTCACAACGCTGACCTCTCGGATAAACTCTACATGTCTGTAGAGTGGCCATATGGACCAGGGGTCCCCAAACTACGGCCCGAAGACATTTGTAGCGCCCAATAAACGGCTCTGGGCATTCGTAAACCCCGCCTCCAATACGAGGAAACGAACATGTGGTTTCCAGACCCGGTCTCATTTGAGAATGAGATCAGGGTATGACGTTAGCCAGGCTAAATTGAACCTACATAACAACTTTAACACCATCTACTGTCTCCGGTGCAGGACAAACTCGCTCAGGGTTCCATGCTTGGTCCCCGCATCTTCATCATTTACATCCTTTCACAAATTCCCCACAAATCATCCTACATCGTACACGCTATGCCGGCAGCACCCAACTCTACATTACCACAGTCCACCACTCCACTCTCACTGACTGTCTCACTGACATCAAAACATGGATGCAACAGAACTCTCAAACTCAACTGCAATGAATGTAAAATCCTCATCATCGGCCCTACCACCCTCATGAGCTCAGCCGAGACCTTCTCTCTCTCAACATGGGTGATGGGTCCATCGTCACACCCTCCACCCACTACCTGCCCCACCATGTCTTAACCCATTGCCTCAGGTTCGCCAATGCTGCACCTCCCCTCTCGAACATCTTCCCCATCCAACTCTGCCAGGCTCCCACCGTGGAATCATTGAAACAAGCCCTCAAAACCCCCCTCTTCAAAATCACTTTCAACCTGCATGACTCATTCCGTGCTGTTTTCTCCCGTTTCTTCATTTTAATTGTTCCGTTTGTTACTTTTGTTTGCTCGTTTCTTTTTCCCCCTTCTTTTTCTGTCGGCCTTTGGCCTATATAAAGCATCTTAAGTGATTTTGGGCTGTACAAAATAAAATGAATTGGATCAGAGTCTTTGAAGGTACAGCGTAGCATGACGTTGCTATTAGGATGCTAACAGCAGTCTGACTCCTCTCTAGGAGGACGAACGATGTCGGTCCTCAGAGATAAGACAAATTGTATCACTGAGGACGTACAATGTCAGTCCTCGGTGAGAGGACGAATGATGTCGGTCCTCAGAGAGAGGACATATACGGAGGACGTATGGTAGCAGTCCTCAGAGAGAGGTCGAATCACGTCACTCCTCAGTGAGCAGAAGAATTGTGTCAGAGCACAAATCATATAACTGAAGACGTATGATGTCAGTCCTCAGAATTTGTATTTGTTTGACAATGAAGTTTCCTTTATTTTCGTCCTCAGTAAGACGACATATGACGCCTGTCACTTTAGCTATCCAAAGACGTGCCAAGAATGTTGACTCAAATTGACTCAACTTTTACTGGAAACCAAATAACCTGTTTTGCGGTTAATAATATCAGATCGCCAAGATTTCAGGTCTGTTCAGATCAGGTGTGCTCTCTAAATGCTTATGAAAACCTCACGAGGCTGCAAGAAGAAAAGTTAATAAATGTTGGGGGATGGGAGGGAGGTGTTTATGGTTGAGACACTGTGGAGTCAGTGTGTGTGTGTGTGTGTGTGTGTGTGTGTGTGTGTGTGTGTGTGTGTGTGTGTGTAGTAGTGGTTCACTTTGTGGAACCTGACAGGAATATTAAGTGTGTTTGCGACTGCAGCTGCTCTCTCCCTCTCTGAGCCTCTCTGACTGTCTCCGTCTCTCTGTGTTATCTGTCTGTCTCCTTTGGTCCATCTGTCCGTCTCTCTCTCTGTCTCTCTTAAAGCGCGCGTGTTTCGTGTCTCACTTGCTTAGCTCTTGAGGTTCCAGGTAACGACTAGAACCATTGGAACTTTTTGGTCTGTTCTGTGTCTGTCGAAAACGTCAACGCTTTCTTGATTCACTGGTACACAAACACAGACAGAAACACATACAGCCCCCCCACACACAAACAAACAGGATTTCTGAGTCAGCTGAGTGCTTTTTTGTTGACAATCAATGCTCTCACGATAAATCTCAGACTGCTCACAAAGCCATTTTGCTTCCTTTAGTTTTTTCCATTTCCTTTATGACAATTTCGGATCATCACTTTTCACTTCCACTTTCCTTCTTCTCTTCCCTTCTTTTCTTCCCTCCATCACTTTACTTCTCACTTGCCTCCATCACTTCCCTTTTCATTTATCCTCATCACTTCCATTGTTACCAACAAAACAAAGTTCCCCCTGAGGATAAAAAGTTATACATAAATCTATCTTCCCTTTTCACCATCCTTCTTCACCGGTCTTCTTCACGTCCCTTGTTTCTTTTCCTTTCCTATCTTCGTCTCTCATTACCCAGAGTACTTCTGGTCTTCCCTGTCTTTATGTTTTTCTTAAAGAGCTTTTCTTGGTACCCAAATACGCTTTACAAAGTACATCTGAGTAAGGGAAACATACAGATAAGAGGAAGACAGAAACACTAAAAAAACTGGACAATAAGTCATGTAGGGTTTAGCATTTCAAAGCAAGTTTGAAGAGGTGGGTTTTGGATGGGGGGGGTGTTTGTGGGCCCTGTTGCCCCAGGTCCGGCGCTTGGTCTTGATGCTCTTGGACCTGATGGCGGACCTGAGACGGGCTGGGGTGTGGAGGGGGAGGAGGTCTGAGGTTGTTTAGGGCTTTGTGGATGAGGAGTAGAATTTTGAAGTCTATCCTGTATGGAGGTTGCACAGGAGCGGCAGGTGGATGCGAGCCGTCGAGTGGCAGAGTTCTGAACATGTTGCAGTTTGTTGAGGATTTGAGGATGTTGAGCCGTAGAGCAGTGATTCTTAACCATACATTGAAGCTGTCCAAATTAAAGCGTCATATGGAAACCAAAGATGCAACGCCTGTGGGAAAGCAAAGAGAAATGGGCTACAGATGCCGAATGAGTCAGTCATTGCACTGACTGGCAACTCATAGAGTCACTCATAGATGGGACTTGAAAGTCAATAAACCTTTCACGACCAGGTGTTGAAGAGGAACTGCTAGTTCTGTGATGCCAAAATATTGACTCCTTGCTGAAGTATTGATCAAATTAATTCAAGCTTTACATTTGCACCTTATTTCAATTTAAAACATATTATTTTGAATGTATGTATTTTATTACAAAAAGGTGTGTGGGAGGAAAAAGCAATAAAACATGGAATCAGGGAAAGGAGGGAATGGAAAGAAGCATTCAAATGAGACACAAGAGGGTGGTAGGAGGACTACATCTTGGCTGAAGGTGTTGCAATATACATAGAGTATAGTATAAGATAGTATGATCAACCCACCATCAATCAAAAGTATTTATAACTACAAGCACTTCATTCGGATTTAAGGATCTGCAGCCACAAACACACACTGTAAAAAAAAGTTTGGAGGGTAGTAACTATAACCCATTGAAATCATTGGCAAACTACTCAAAGTGTATTAGTCAGCAAACAAATCTATAATATGGTAGCGCATGGGGTGTCCTGCGAAGCGGAAGGTCGGCAGTTTGAATCCTCGCTGCTCCATGTCCAATGTTGAAGTGTTGCTGAGCAGTTCACTCTATGCAAAACCGTCAAAACCATGAAAAAACATAAATCCTAAAGGATAAAAGGGTCAGCTAAATGACGTGTAATTAAGAGAAATGAATGAGAGCACACGACAAAAGGAGAAGAGATGAAAGAACAGAGAAAAGGAGGAAGAATCGTAGAAACGGGTGTGAGCAAGGACACATGGAGCAACATGAGCAGTGAGCAATGAGGAGGTGCAGAGTGGGCGGTTTGAGAGGATAGATCCTTTTAAACGTTCTCCTGAGAGGAACCGACAGAAGATGAAAGATGTTCTCATTGATTGACAGGTGGAGCTCAGAGGGACAAACCGGCAGGATTATAGAAGACGATGAAGATCAAAGTCAGATGGAGACGATTGAGAGCACATGAAAGGAGCATAAGGTCCCTCTAACACCTGAGAGAATATGATGCTGAATTATAGACGCTGCATTCCTCTGTCTGTTCTCAGTCAGGGACGGTGTTATGTCTCCCCCCCCAACACGAGACTCTGACAGCAGTTTGTGTAACGAATGAAAAGTAGATGATGATGAATTAGCATGCTAAGCAGCTAGCTCGTGTAACTTCACGCGTCACCTGTGGGGGCAACAGAGAGTTGCTGCAGCTCACGGCTGAATTCACACACCAAATGTATGAGCTTTTCAAATTTGTGTGCATTTCTTAGGCCTGACCTTGTCATCAAATCGCCTTCCTCTCTTCTCGTCTGCAACCCATGAACCAAACAAACCTCTCAATGATTGGATTGGATCCAATCAAATAAGGTTTTCGGATTTAAGGCAGCATATACAGAAAGTACACTTACACACACGAGTACACACACTGTTCAATCATACAAGATGCCTCTCCGCTCACACCCACCGACTCTCTGTGTGAGTGCATTGTGGGAAATCTACCTTCAACACAGTGTGTGTGTGTGTGTGTGTGTGTGTGTGTGTGTGTGCGTGTATTACATCATGGCATCAGCCCGACCTGCTCGTCAAACTGAGTCACCGTGGTTACGGTTGTGAAAAATTAAAACAACCCTCAAAGGATGTTAAAGTATTATGGAAATTCAAAAGCAGCGTTTTAAAGAAGCAGCGAACTAAATCACTTCTATCCAGATATGCTGTTTATTTTTGCCTCTGAACGTTGTGTGTTTGATGTTGGTTGAAATATAATAATAGTTTTACACCAGAGACAATGCGCGTGGTATTAGACTGCCAGGTAGTAGACTGCAGCTGAAACAGTACAGACCTCAACTAGTCCCACGGATTGCAATACGAATATCTGGAAACACAAAACCAAACGGTGCTCAAGGATTATTCTCCACAGACTGCGTAGGTGAAGCAGAGTGTGTTGGGACACCCCCCTTTAGGTGGAGGAGCTCTGAGTATGAAGGTGAAGCAGAGTGTGTTGGGACACCCCCCTTTAGGTGGAGGAGCTCTGAGTATGAAGGTGAAGCAGGGAGTGTTGGGACACCCCCCTTTAGGTGGAGGAGCTCTGAGTATGAAGGTGAAGCAGAGTGTGTTGGGACACCCCCCTTTAGGTGGAGGAGCTCTGAGTATGAAGGTGAAGCAGGGAGTGTTGGGACACCCCCCTTTAGGTGGAGGAGCTCTGAGTATGAAGGTGAAGCAGGGAGTGTTGGGACTCTCCCCTTTAGGTGGAGGAGCTCTGAGTATGAAGGTGAAGCAGGGAGTGTTGGGACTCTCCCCTTTAGGTGGAGGAGCTCTGAGTATGAAGGTGAAGCAGGGAGTGTTGGGACTCTCCCCTTTAGGTGGAGGAGCTCTGAGTATGAAGGTGAAGCAGGGAGTGTTGGGACTCTCCCCTTTAGGTGGAGGAGCTCTGAGTATGAAGGTGAAGCAGGGAGTGTTGGGACTCTCCCCTTTAGGTGGAGGAGCTCTGAGTATGAAGGTGAAGCAGGGAGTGTTGGGACTCTCCCCTTTAGGTGGAGGAGCTCTGAGTATGAAGGTGAAGCAGGGAGTGTTGGGACTCTCCCCTTTAGGTGGAGGAGCTCTGAGTATGAAGGTGAAGCAGGGAGTGTTGGGACTCTCCCCTTTAGGTGGAGGAGCTCTGAGTATGAAGGTGAAGCAGGGAGTGTTGGGACTCTCCCCTTTAGGTGGAGGAGCTCTGAGTATGAAGGTGAAGCAGGGAGTGTTGGGACTCTCCCCTTTAGGTGGAGGAGCTCTGAGTATGAAGGTGAAGCAGGGAGTGTTGGGACTCTCCCCTTTAGGTGGAGGAGCTCTGAGTATGAAGGTGAAGCAGGGAGTGTTGGGACTCTCCCCTTTAGGTGGAGGAGCTCTGAGTATGAAGGTGAAGCAGGGAGTGTTGGGACTCTCCCCTTTAGGTGGAGGAGCTCTGAGTATGAAGGTGAAGCAGGGAGTGTTGGGACTCTCCCCTTTAGGTGGAGGAGCTCTGAGTATGAAGGTGAAGCAGGGAGTGTTGGGACTCTCCCCTTTAGGTGGAGGAGCTCTGAGTATGAAGGTGAAGCAGGGAGTGTTGGGACTCTCCCCTTTAGGTGGAGGAGCTCTGAGTATGAAGGTGAAGCAGGGAGTGTTGGGACTCTCCCCTTTAGGTGGAGGAGCTCTGAGTATGAAGGTGAAGCAGGGAGTGTTGGGACTCTCCCCTTTAGGTGGAGGAGCTCTGAGTATGAAGGTGAAGCAGGGAGTGTTGGGACTCACCCCGTTGGCCCGGCTCATGGCCTGGTAGTAGATGACGTAGCTCTTGGCCGGTGATAGCGGAGGATTCCAGAAGCCGCCGTAGCTCTTGTTGTCTCCCACGGTGAAGGGCTGCACCACGGCGAGGCTGGGGGGGGGCAGTTCAGCAGCCATGTAGTAGGAGGAGTCCAGAAAGGAGGCATTGCGGAAGCTGATTGGGGCGGTGAAGCAGTCGGAGGGGTCAGTGGCGGCGCGGCGGCTCTTGGACTTGCGCTGCTCTTTCACAACGAGCTGGTAGGAGCTGCAGATGATCACATGAAGGGACGTTAAGGGGGAGGAGTCAGATGTTAAGGGGGAGGAGTCATCCTCTCTCCCTCTCATCATTAAAGGGTTGCTGTTTGTTTCCAACATTATAACGTGAGTCAAACAAAAAAAGGGCAAACTTTAGTAAGCTGATGGACGCCTTGTGGTGCTGTGTGTGTCTGTGTGTGTGTGTGTGTGTGTGGGTGTCAGTTTGTATGTCTGTCTGTCTCTCTGCACTCGCATCTTCCTGAGAACCCACTTCTCATTAATACATTGAGGGAGATGTTTGTGTGAAGACGATCCTCAAGTCCCTTTATAAAAGATAATGGCTGATGACTGAAGAAGAGTCTCTGTATTATACTATTAAATATATCAAATATGGTGCTTTGAACCTTCCTCTGTGTGTGTGTGTGTGTGTGTGTGTGTGTGTGTGTGATGTTTGTGTAATGTTCCCGTCGCTTCACACGGTTCAATGACTGACTCTCCGCAGGAGTTCTTGGCTGCATTTCTAGCCGTCCAGCCGTTTATTCATTATATTTGATCATTATAGATGGGGAGATACAGAAATGAACAGGATGCCTCTGACCCTTTGCCACATTCTACTAATATGAATGATTTATATTCTCCAATTATGAAAGCTTTTATTTCCCTAAACGGATACCTATGTTCACTACAAGAGAGCGATGATGGATCACATGATCAAAGAAAGTTTAATTAAAAACATGTGGAGGAGGGTGAGAGAGGAAAGAGAGATAGAGGAGAGAGGAGAGAGGAAAGGAAAGAGGAGGAGAGAACAGGGGGAGATTAAAGAGGAGGAAAAAGGAGTAGGGAGGAGGAGGAAGATGAAATAGACAATAGAAGGTTTTATAAAGGCTAAAAGGGCAGGTTGCAAGGCACCTGATTGGTGCACCGCGTGACTGGGCGGGCTTTAGCAGGATGGTGATGGTGGTCTCTGTCTCGTTCAGAGGACCTTCAGACTCATACTCCGGCATCATTGGGGCTGAAGTTCAGAAAGACAGAAACACAATCGCTAAAATGATGGCGCCCGTCATCACACATTACTATAATTATGAACTCACTGACGCCTTCATCGGCAGAAATGTGGAGTACCTGTTTGATAACTGTGATAATTAGAGCAGTAAATGAATGGATGTATGATTTCATCTCACATCCCGGCCGCACACACTGTGGTAACCCCTCCTCCATTCCATCCTTCTGTGTCTGTGTGCTTCCTCTAATAGAAATCCCTCTGGAGCAGTTAATGGAGATTGGGGACGGCGTGACATTTGGATATTTTCTTCCCTCCATGCAACATGGTGGTAGGAAAGGAATACGGAAGGAGCCTGAGTGAAAGGTCACTTTTAAAATCAGGGGGGGTGATGACAGACAGACGTCCTCCAACGGTCCAATCAGCACTCAGGACTCATATTTGGGTTTTAGGATTAGACTCTGGATTCCATTGCTAGGTCTCGAAGATTCCACCCCGGAATGTGATTAAAAAGGAGCGTCTGTGCCTCTTCACATGGGGTTTAGTCATGTGACCTTGATCAATGATGTAATGAGATAATACATAGGCCTATTAATTGCACACGTTTTCAGGCGGGCAGGGGGGCTCCCCCCTGTTACAATGGTAGGGGAAACACTGAATAGAGGTGACTGTTTCATAACTGTAAGCAGAGGACACATAATCAACAATTTCTTTTCTTTATTGTTGCATTGACATTTTGTAAGGAGCTCTGCAGAGTCAGAGTTTCCTGGACGAACAAAGAAAGCCACTCCCTTGCGCTGGTTCTTTCCCAGAAAAGCGAGTGGCTGTTATCCTCATAATAAGCATGTCTGTTCATAGAATAATGAAGGAAAGAGGAGGAGCTTGAACCTGCTATCTTGGTGGAGATGCGGGTTGTGATGGGCGGGCCGAAGCCCTTGTTGGTGGAGGCTTTAATGGTGAAGAAGTAGGTGGTCCCAGGATAGAGGCCTACGAACAAGTGGAGGGTCTCGTTCCTAAGCTTGAACACCCGCCCCCTCTGGGTGCTCAGATCAGCACTGGGATCCAATGAGCTCAGAGCCTTGTAGGTGATCTGGAGACAGACAGGAAAACCTTGTTTAGATCACTTGGGTTAAGCTCTGACTGCAAACTGCAAAGTGTAGCGAAGGTCGATATAAAGTCCCCTTTGTATCTTTGTAACTAGACCGTTTGAGGGATTCATGTAATGTATCCTTTCTAAAGGTCTCAGGTTGAGACATCATGGAACAGTCATTGTGTTAGTTGTTGAAAGCTGAAAGCTAATTTCCTTCTTACCTTATGCTCTTTGCTTTCTCAATTGTAATATTTCCTCTGAGCTAATTCAGCTGCTGGCAGGGTTCCACTACGACACACTGCGCACGCACACACAAACACATACTTGCACAGTCACGAGCGCACACACAGAAGACTTGAAAAAGCTCTACGTAAGAGTATTGATTAGGCAAAAGAAAGAAAAACCGCACCCAAATCGCAAACAGTTGGCCCATAACAAAGTGTGCTCTCTAAGTCGATCCCGTGGTTCTTCCAGCATCCCACTACACAAAGTCATGGAAGGAGAGAAGCAGTGTTTCTACTGCTGAGGCTAAAGTCACTGGCCGCTTCATGTGTCATGTATTTTGTCCTCTGGGTTCGAACAGAAAGTGAAGGCAGTAGAAGACGCAATAGCCACTAAATATCAGTCTCATAATGACATTGTGATCAAACAACAAAGAAACCCTCTTCATGATATTCACTGAGCACAGGGCTGTTTGTCCAACTGAGCTAACCCCCCAGATGGCCTCAAGCTCTTTATATATCGCTTATTAACAAAAAGCAGGACTATTAAGAACCGAAGGTCCAGTAGGTCCAGCACCAAGGCCTACAGCTCTCAGGTGTCCAGTATACCAGCATCAGAATCCACAGTTCTACCTGATGGAGGTTCTATCTGATGGTGGTGGCCCCTGCAGTGGTCCTGTCGTACACCTGTCTTGCTACTTGGAATTCTTTGAATCATTTCTGTTATAGGAATTGAATGTATTCTACATTTGTATGAGTCATTCTGTACACATGACATCCAATGCAGTCTGTCCATCCCGGGAGACGGATCCCTCCTCTGACGTTCTGGAAGGGTTTTTTCGTTTTTTGAGGAGTTTTTCCTTTGCCTACGTGAGGGTCTCAGGACGGAGGATGTTGCATGTGTACAGACTGTAAAGCGATCTGAGGCTAATTTGTAATTGGTGATTTTGGGCTATGACAAATAAAATGAATTGAACTAGACGAGCACTGAGGCCTTCAGCTCTCATGGGTCCAGCAGACCAAAATGGAGGCATACATCCAGCAGAGGACTGACGATGGTCTTTGCTGGAACAAGACCTCAACCCATATCACCAGACTGGATACATAATGCTGCTTTCTCATGGTATATGGAAAAGACTTCTGTGTATCAAATGACCATCCATCTGTCCCCAGTCGCTTTCCCCCTTCCAGTGACGAGGACGATAGAGCCGAGGGTGTGCTTCCCTTTAGATCTCACCCAGATGTGTCCTTTAATCTTGTAATTAGCTGCAATTATAGTCATAGGAGCAGGAGATGAAGTGATCGTATTTGCACACAGAATGAATTCATATGATCGTGCTAAAAGATGAACAATGGTGCCCACCCCCTCCCTCTTTGTCCAAGGCCTAATTGGTCTGGTCCTCATCTTGAGCAGCGATGGGAGCAGAAGGAGGGACAACAGGAGCCCTTTAGATGTAGCAGATGATGCCTTTAATCTATCAAAAGCTATAATTATAGTAATTATCTCTAATAATGTCGCTTTGAGTAGACCCTGCCATGTGTTTAACAGACGCCAGCTGACATGAACCGCACACTAAACAAGACCAGGGCAGTCTCTCAGGGGTCTCAAGCTGTGGCTGCAGGTCTAATGGAGACAGTGGTGTAGTCTACGTGATAAGCAGGTATACGCCGGATACCCACGAGGAAAAGTCAAGGATTTCCATATACCCACTAACAAAGTGCGATGATACGTAACAACATCGTTGTGACGGAACGGTCTACCTTTCAATCATAAATTCACCCCGTCTGTGTTGTGAAGCACTGACACTTGGATCTTTGTGCCCTGTGCCCTCAATCTGACGCAACAACAAGTTGTTTGGCAGTCATTCTTTGCGTGGTCTTTCCTTTCTCGCAACAACGTAAAGTCAGAGCCAGTCAGACTTTGTTTGTGTTTTCAAAAGTCCGTACGTGAAGCTACTGCCGCGCCAGGTGACACTGCAGCTGCCACAGATCATGATGACCTGATGGTTAAAGTTACTGTTACACAAAACCAGCCAACCCGTTACTGTTACCTGTTGAGTGAGAGGAGCTTATATGATATGGTGTGTGTTTGTTTCCTACAGACAACACTGGAGACGGATGCTCGAGAGGGAGGGATGAGATTAAAGGCGGCAACAAGTGCTCATGATGGAAGTGTATTTATTCTCCCCTCCTGAGACGTTGTGACGCGATATCCTCTTAAAAACTTTAATAATAGAAACATTATTAAAGACCAAAAAGAAACCATGATTTCCACTCCAAAACTATCAATAATCGAAACGTTAATAAAATGTCAAAAGAAGACATAATATCCTTTCAATAACTATCAATAATATAAATAAAATAGTCTCAACAGAAACATTAATGTTGTTCAAAATACTTGTATTTGTTAGGGAACTATAAAGCTGTCTTGAATCATCCTTAACAGAGGTTATTCAATTCATTAATACTGTTGTTATAAACTTGAATCAAAGCTGTCTGTGTTTTATGAACAACTGTTACAGACCACTTTGAAACAAATTGAACTCTTATCAACAACTGTTATTAACCACTGTTATTAACCACTGCTGTAAACGTATTCATACTGTTATGAATAACAGTTATAAACAACTGCTACAATCGGATGTTACTGTCTCTCTCTCTCTCTCTCTCTCTCTCTCTCTCCCTCATATCGATGGATATCCCTAATTCAGCCTCTTCCCCGGAGTTTCTGGGCTTTCTCGCCTCACAGGTTTCCATGGATCATGGTTCTATCTGGACACTGTTCGTGCCTTCTGCCGTGGCCCTGCTGACACTGGCTGCTGCTGCCACTATCATTATAAGCAGGGTGCGATTTGTGCGGGGGGATGGGGGGGATTTCCCCCTCTCTGGTGCAGAGAAAAAAACCTGCATCATCTTCTGCAAAAAATTCCAAAGTATCATATCACGAAAGCATGATTGTGATTCAGGAATCACGGTAAGACACTATCCCAACAGACTGTCACTATCTGTCTCTCTTTCTCAATCTTTCTCCAGACATGGTCTCCTTACCGAGAGGGAGATGTTTATTTTAAGGATTAAGACATTTTCTCTGCAGTATATTTTTTTAAACTTTTTTTGAACTTTTATTCCATATTTATAAACTAACCCATAGCCTTAGCTTACTAACCCATAGTATTATATTTTATTCTGTATGTTGTCTTGTTGTCCATCGTCAAACTGTCTGTTCGCACCAACCACCAAGTCAAATTCCTTGTACGTCTGAAATATTATGGTCATAAATGTTTCCTGATTCATGATCATATCTGATCTCCTGCATCGTATCTATTCCTGAACGCTTTAAAGTATTACACAAATAAAATATGAAATAATCAATTATGTCATTAGAACCAGTGAAGCGTACATTACTCATGTGACCTGATTAAGAGTCGCTGAGTATGTTTATTATTTGCGTGACCTCTTGGACTGACCTCATACAGAGTGATGACCCCGTTGGTCTCGTTGGGAGCTTTCCACTGCATGAAGATCTTCTCCTCATACGGGGTGTTCTGAAGCGACTCCATGGGCACCGAGGCAGGTACTGCAGAGAGAGAAAATACCGCATTATTAATATAGAAATATAGAAATACAGTTTCCATAGCTCCGGGCGGGGGTAAGGGATCGACCCGGCCGCCTGCGAGAGCAAGTCCCTCCTGATCGGGATCTCCAAGGGAGGACCGGCGAGGAGAGAAACTAGGTCCGCAATCCGCACTCGGGCCGGCCAGTACGGGGCTACTCCTGACGGACAGGCGAGATCTCGGCCAAGCCAGCTGGGCATGCTCCGCTCCCAAGCAAACAACGCACAGTTGGTGCGTAACCCCTCCCGTAATAAAGTGGGTGCAGGGAGACTAAGCAGACTGAAAGAAGCGCTGCTTGTTCGCCATAGTACGATAAACGTAAGGACTTTTGATTCACACAACGCGCTTGATGAAGGCACAGAGATGAAGGAGCCGGTGTTTTGGGTGCGCTTTATACTTCCTGGTCTCGACGTCACCCGCCTATGACGTGGCGTCTCGCCATTGGACTGAATTTCACACGTGCTTCATGACGCGGTCACGCAGGCCGTTCCTACAGCGTTTCACGCAGCGTCTCGTTCCCATCAGGGAACTAACGTTTTTGAGTATTTTAAATGTTTTTTTATCAAGGGAGCTGCGTACAAGATGGCAGAAAAAGAAAAGCCGCAGCTCCTTAACTATCTTTTGGGGGAAGCCCAAATGGCAATTTATCATCATTATTATAAGAAACTAGTGATTTTTCCAATCCAATGATTGCTATAGGCATTATCGCTGAATTACTGTGTATTTTCCTGTCCAAATACGGCGAGGCGGCAGTGACGAGCGGCACCTCCTCTCCGATTGCACAATCGCTCACTAACGCGGTTGAGCTCTCATGTTTTTGTGCAATTTGAGCTTGTGTAATTAATGTCTCTAAATGCCACCAATGAAATGTTTGTACAATCTAGTATCATATGTCCTCAGACTCCATAGCCTGGCACATGTATTCCACCTGCCTGCCCAGTCACAAACCTCACCGCATGTCACCGGTACAGTAATACAGTAGTATCTTCTAGATAAATGAAAAAATCGATTTATGACATTTAGAAGGAGAAGTCCAGATCCATCCTCTTCCTTGTGCTGATTAGTCTCATCAGTGAGCTCAGAGTGCTTCTCACTCACCATCTTCCTCCGTCTCCTTGACGATCTCCTCGCTCTCCTTGCTGCCTTCTGGGTTGGCGAGGACCAGACGCAGCCTGACGGTGACAAAGGGCCTGAGGCCCCTCAGAGTGTAGTGAGAGGAGGTCTGGATCAGCTCCTCGGCTGCAAACTCCTGCTGGTTGAAGGTGTACTGGTACTGGACCTGTAGCACACACAGTACACATCCATATTTTAATGTAGTTATTGAAACGTGGTGATGAAACACAAATTGGACCTGGTGTTCCTGTATGAGCATCTGGAGGAGAACACAGGGAGGAAGAATGTTTATCAGTGGTCACAGATCATCATCAAGAGGATGAGGACTTCTTTGCGGCGTCAGTATGCAAACCCACCGTCAGGTTGTAGTTGTGGCAGCGAGTCACTGCGTAACCAAATGTCTCCCACTGGATGGTCAGCTGTCGGGCTCGGACATCCACCACGTTGACACTCTGAGGACCGTGGACAGGGTCTGGAGGACAGACGGACAAAGAGGAAGGTTCAGGTATCACAGCACGGGAGGAAAATGTCTCAAGTGGTCTTTGACCTAAGGACAGGAATTCTTATTCAACATTTAAACCAGCAAAAACATGTTTTATGAATTATGTAACTCTGTATCTTCATGTTTGAACAGAACCAGCTGTTTAATTTTCTACCATTTATCTGGACGTCCTTCTCTAATTATCTGATCAATGGTTTTATAATGTGAGGAAGTACAACGCAAACATCTCATTTTATGTTTCTCTCACGGTCTTCAGAATGTCTCTATTGATAGTCAGGAAGTCTGTGAGTCGGATCAAAGCGTCACCCAGTGGTCTTCTTTAATCTGGGTTCAGTGGGACTAGTGGGACATGCTGACTCATCTTAATCACGTTCAGAGTGCAGAATTAATTCTTTCATTTACAAACTCCAAATTAAAGAAAATAACAAAAGACGACATCAAGGGAAGAGAATATATCAAGAGAAGAGGATACCTTAATGTTCTGTGACCGTGGGCAAAAACCACAGACAAATAAACCTTAAATAATTCTACTTTTTCTTACTGATTGAACCTTCACATTCAAAGAACGTCATTGTCCTTGAGTTCCAACAAAGCATTTATGGTCTTTTGTTCTCACTTATAGAGGCAATCATCTTTTGAGTGATCTTAAAGGTTCAGTTGATGAGTTTTAATGTTCTCATTTTATATTACTGATGACTAATTTGCCCCCTAAAGACATTGTAGACTGAACCTGCAGATTAAGAGATTGTTCAGACAAGCTGATTAGTAGAATGTGAGACCAGCTTAATGAGACATGGTTAGACGACGCCACGGATGATCCGTCTGAGATCTTCAGAACCTCGAAGCATCGAGAGACGATCTGTTCTGCCTGAACAACAAGCACACTGAAAGGGGGGGGGGGGGGGGACAAAACAAATAGCATGACCCTTATGTCAGTAAGGCGGGGGGGGGGTAACCAACACATGACTCTTAGGTCACCACAGAAGCCACCAAGTTTACTTCCCCCCCGGAACTTCACTCGTTTCCACTGAAATCGGATCTGAAGATTCATTATGTAAATATTATCTACATTAACAATATCATATTGTTATACTATTTAACGTTCATATTTCCTTGTGGACGGTTTTAAAATTAGTACAATCTGGACTAGTAGTAGAACCTTGACCCTGGATCATTTAAATCGTAGATGTCTTCACTCACAGATTAAAACATCAAACATGTGACCGAGTGATGTAATCTGATCTAACCCTAATGGCATGAAAGAAGCTTCTACAATACCCGAAATTCATTGTAAAGACTCTAATGAGATTATGCTCAGAGGCCTGGAACATTTAATCCACTGGTCTCTCTCTTAAGTAAGAGGGAGGCTGATCTCTCCCTTAATCTGATCTGAGATCAGCAGAAGCTCATTTCTGTTGTTTAGTTTTTTTCGATTGTTTACACGTAATTTTGAAAACCAGGTTTTTTTTCAAAATATAATCACAATTATCCAAACACCACACTCAATTTGCATAATTCCAAGAGTGTTCGCAAAATGACACACTTCAGTCTAAACATACACATATTTGTGAAAATGCTATTAGTTTTCATTTAACCAACACAGTCCTCAATGATCAGACGCTACAGTTTCACACTGCTGTGATAAATAAAAAACACATTTGTAAAAAAACTTATTTTAGGAAATAGCATGTGAGGGATTTTTGGCCAGATGTTATGTAAAGGATCATTTAGATGAAATAAAATAGTGACAAACCCACAACATTCTTCATGATTAGTTTGAGATGTAGGGAGAATGTAGACAAATAGGCCGACTATGAACTTACCTACACAACACTGATGCTGCAGACTGAATATTGCAAGTATTTGTTTCAATACGCACAGTATTTCTTACCATAATCAGTAATCAACCAACAATGAAATCAATAAATAAAACAAATAAAATCTATAGACAAATAAGTACATACACTTTGACTCTGAAGAAAAACGACTGTAAAAGCAACCAGAATACTGTAACTATTCATCATCTCCTCTCTGAGCTCCGCGCTCATTCTCACGCTTCTTCTTCCATTTCTGTTGAGGACAGGTGAACTCACCTGCTGCCTGTTATAGCAAACCTGAGTGCTGCGTTTTCACACGAGCACATGTGTGCGTCCACACCTGGTGGGTGTGTTCATCCAGTGTGTCATTAGTGTGCTCATTGGCAATGCGGCGCTTTGTAATGACGAGGAAGTAACCTCACAACCCTCATCTGTGTCTAAGGTGTGAAGTCACTGTAGTGTGATGTTTTGCAAATCTGCGGAGGTGTTTTGCTCATTGGAGTAGAATTTTGCACGTTGTGTGGAAATTTTTATTTTAGTGTGTAAACAATCGTAAAAAACTGTAATACACCAAGTTATTACTACTGAGAAGGAGGAGGGGAGCTACAAGGTGGAGGAGCAAAGCTAAAATCTGTAAGAGGGGGAGTAGGAGGAGGATGGCTTGAGGTGTAGGAGGACAGCTTTAGTTGGAGGGGAACTAGAGGAGGAGAAGGAGGCCTGCAACATGGAGGAGGACAGCTGAGGTGGAGCTGTCCAAATTCACTCGTGGATGACAGAGAAGCCATCGGACCTCTTACTCCTCCTTTCTTCTTTTGCACTCAGTCGCTCTCCTCCTCCTCACAAAGCCGGCAACCACCTTGACTACGTCTTCACCAGAAACTGCTCTTCCTCCAACTAGCCTCCTGTGTTCTATCAGCTCTCCCCTCCACTGACTCCTTCTCACTAGAGATGACAGAGAGGAAGGGTGGGTCCCACCGGTTGGTTCAGGTGGGGGAGGGGTGCAGGGGGAGGAGCCTGATGCACTGACTGAGAAGGAGTAAGGAATCACAGCTAGGAATAAAAGTGGAACGTTCTTAGAAAATTGAAGTTTTTATATAAATGTGTTGTTTATAGTTGTTTTGAAAATTAAAAAAAAATCTCTCTCCTCTCTACCTCTGTCACTCTACGTCTCTCCTTCCCTCTCTCTCTCCCTCCCCCTCTCCCTCTCCCTCTCTCCCTCCCTCTCTCTCTCTCTCTCTCTCTCCCTCCCTCTCTCTCTCTCTCTCTCTCTCCCTCCCTCTCCCTCCCTCTCCCTCCCTCTCGCTCCCTCCCTCTCTCGCTCCCTCTCGCTCCCTCTCCCCCCCCCCCCTCCCTCTCTCCCTCTCCCTCCCTCTCTCCCTTCCTCTCCCTCCCTCTCCCTCCCTCTCCCTCTCCTACCAATGCTGTCTGTTTTGCGTTAACAAAAACCTGAAAGGCTCGAACATGAAAAGGCGAGTAGAAGAAGAGTTTCCCTCTGGGAGAAACACGGCAGGGACACCGTGTGTGTTTGTGTGTGAGTGTAGGGACATTACATTTTACCAAAGCTACAGTGGCCAAAGGCTAGAAAACCAATTAATACTGAAGATCCTCGCAGCACTACAACAACAACAACAACAACAACAGCACGTACGCACAACGCACACACACTCCCCTGAGGCTCTTTTCAGCTTTAACTGTGTGGCCGTTGATGTGATCCAGAGGATGCACTACCAGCGTAGCCTCTTCTAACACAAACACAGACACACACACAGACACACACACACACACAGACACACACACACACACACACAAGAGGCATAATTACCCTTCAAGGCAAACAAGCAAGATCAGAAGAAAACCCTCATGAGTGCGTGTGTTTGTGTGTGAGTGCGCATGTGCACACATACACATAGACACACACGCATTCATACAAATACACACAAATACTCACATATACACACACACGCACAAACAAAGACACACACACCACTTAGCCCGTCCCTGTTGACCAACTACAGTTCAATTACTCGTGAGTGGTGCTCTGTGTGAACGTGTGTGTGTCTGTGTGAACGTGTGTGTGTCTGTGTGAACGTGTGTGTCTGTGTGCATGTGGTGTGTGGAGGGAGGAGGGGGAGGGGGGGGCAGGATAAAAACCATT
>CM037933.1:19905765-19950765 GCA_021346845.1 Apeltes quadracus | reverse complement strand
GTGTGTGTGCATTGATTACAGAAGAATGTTCTCATGCTTGTATAAATGTTACTAAACGTTGTCCATGAAGGTAAAGCCCTTTGAGTTAGTGTGTATTTGAAATGTGATGAATAAGTTAAACTGAGGAATCACGGCTGAGACTTCCACAGGAAGCACGAGGCCAAGAAGTCGAGAGCATGACATCTTCTTCTTTATAGCTTCCCTCTGTGTTTCTCCTATCCATCGTTTTATGTATCCAACACCACTGAATAACCCCCCCTGACGATAAATACTATCCCCAATAGAAACGTTGGTTTTGAAGTTGATTCCAGATTGCAGGGTTCCCAGTAAACAATATTCATGTCATTTGACACGTGTCATCAATCCAGCTTGGCTTCATCTCTCCACGATGAACGGACACAACGAGAGGAAAAGTGACAAGCTATCAGAGAACATCCCCACGAAACATTTGTCCCCTCTGTCTTTGTGGGAAGGGAGGGAAGAAAAAACAGACAGAAAGACAGACGGAAAACTTTCTTAACATGGACATGGACAGACACAACAGCGTATCGAGGCCACTGCCTAATAATAGAACCTTTATCATGGAAATAGAAGAGAACAATGAGTATTAAAAAAACTCTTCATTCAACTACCCCGCTGGACTGGGAGCTTTTAGCGCAGTGGGCCTCCGTGGTAATGCAGTTCCCAGCGAGCGTCCTTCACACCACGTGATGTGAAAGGAGCGTACAGCGCTGTTTTATTAATAAAAAAATAAAAAAATAAATGGACTAACACAAAAAACACACATGTGTGCTTTACATCTGCCAAATACGTGTCTCAGGAAACGTTCAGAGACTGAAAGGAGAAGGAAGTGGATGAACGAGAAAGGAGGGGAAGCAAGGCCCAAAAACCTTCTAATGGAAACTGATGAGGTGAAGGAGAAGAAGGTGAAGGAACGAGCTTTTGGACTTTGATCTGCCTCCTGACATTTGCTCGGGACTAAAGACGATGGACAAGTGACTCTCGTTTTTTTCTCAAACTGCTTATTAAGAAAAATAAAACCTGTTAATTGAAAGCCCTCTAAATGTGTTGGCTGCAGATAGACACTCTTTCTTAACTACCTCCAAACTGCTGGGCTTGGCAAAATGGTGAAGCAGTGGAGTCAGCCAAATCAGTTTATGCCCTACAGGTGAATTAAAAATCGATCTTTATGAAGAAGATATTAGCCAACACTCACATTAGCATCCCTCACATAGAGCGCAAGCTCAGGAGAACGCAGTATAAAACCCTCTGGTGAGTTACTGCTCATTTTTATGGAGTCCTGCATATTGGCCAACATTCACATCAGTATCTGCCTTCTATAATCGCGGTCCTGAGAAGCTAAAGAAGAGATACTAAAAGAAGATAGCGGGTTAATTAAGAGTCCATCATTATAAGGGCACATATTAGCTAACACTTATTTTATCATCCTTATCATAAGATTGCGAATCTGAAAGGAGGTGCGGACTAATGGAAGGAGAAGAGGAATGGATACGATGTTAGGATGACATTAAAAATGGGATATTTATGGTGACAAGAATCAGAGTGATTACTAGAGAGAGAGATGGACGGATAGAGGTACGTCGATAGTTAAAAGAAGAGCAACAACGTTATTATCGGAGAGAAAGATCAGCAAGAAGGGACGAGCAGGAGGAGAATCGGAACAGCCGGTCCTCTGAGTGTCGCTTATGAAGAAGAGGGGGTGTAGAGAGATAGATAGATGGATATTATCCAGAAAACAGTGTGATGAACTGCTGAAAAGCTCTGTAGAGGAGTGGGTCAAGGAAGGATGGCGGCATGAGAGGAAGAGAAAGGGAGGGAAGCAGGTGGCGAGGGGGGAGGCATTATCACCGGATTTATTATTAAGGCTCTGTCCTCGCTGCACCTTCAGATAAAGGTTCATTTTAGCTCTCCTCAATCCGTTCCTTAGAAGCGCACTAGAGAGTCATGGGTCAATTCTCTGTCCAACCCCCCCAGAGCTCCTCGTGGAGGAAACAGCCTGAACCCGACGTAGCTGAAGACAATGGAGCTGGTAGTGGTGGAGGGAAGGGTGGAGGAAATGGTGGACCTGTTGCAGGCCGATGTGGTGGAGTGGCGGTGGAACTGGTGATGGTTTGAGGGAGTGGAGCTGGAGGTACAGCTGATGGTGGAGCTGGTGTATGTGGTGGAGGCGTAATGGTGGAGGGGGTGAATATGTTGAAGGTGCTGGAGGAAGTGAATGAACTGGTGGAGCTGTTGAGGGAGTGGAGGTGGTGGAGGTGGTGCTTTGAGCTACAGCACTCGTACCATAGCTTTAGTCAACTTATCCTCAGGGTATGACACCGTCTCCTCCCTCGAGAGTAAGGGGGAGGGGGAGGGGGAGCTGCCGTTGTGATCTTTAGAAGTAGAGGTGAGACGTAGCTCAACCAGAAGCGAACCGTGGTGGATTAGAGACAGGTGGAAATATTATACATATTTCCATATTATACATATATATGTTATATGTTAACCACATGTTACCGTGGTAACTATGTGTTACCACAATAATCCCGTTTTATGCTTATTTCCTATTATCTGAGGAATAAGGAGAGATGAAGATCAGGCTGAGCAGAGCTGGAGATGCTAACTTGAATAGAAAGGCCAACAAGAAGGTGTGGACACAAACACACACACACACAGCAACACTGCCTGTGGCCAGCAGTTCTTCAAACATCTGTCATACCTGCCTGCTCCGATCCATCACACACACAGCACCTGTGAGACACATGTTCCTTTCTCCTCTACACTTCACAAAGGAACCAAAAAAAACATAGAAACACACACATGCAGACCCCCCCGATTCCACCCCAGATACACACAGTGACCACCACTGATGTCCCACTTGAATCTATTTCTTTGCCCCACTTGCATGACTTTTTTCTCAGGCCCTTTCTTTTTTCTTCCTCCTCTAGTCTTCAACTGTTTATCACCAACACCCACATTCTGACGCACATTACATCACATGTCATGTAGCTGACGCTTTTATCCAAAGCAACTTTCATTGCTTACAGGTGGCTGGCTCAGGGACACTTCGACATGGGAGCAGCCGGGCTTAGAACCACCAACCTGCAGTTCCCAGCACACCACACTACTCCATGCGCCACCGCCGCCGTACACCGTATGCCGAACACACACTCTGAGGTAACCACACACACGCTCCAAGTTAAACACACATACACACACACTCTGAGCTAATCCCTAACCCTCAACACCTAAACTCTCCACCAAACATCTCCCATCATCAGAAGTAGCAAACATGACGTGATCAAAACCCTCAATCCTCACCTTGATCACAGGCTAAGAACCTGGGCCTTGGCGAGGACCATGTGGAGATGCCACATGTCTCAGCACAGGAGACATGCACCCTGAGGACAGCTCCCTTATCTGGGACACCACCTTCCCGTACTTCACCAGCTCTCCGAGCAGAACCTGTCTGTCCATCTGTCCATAGTCTGTCCATCCTGATAGATTTCCCTAAGTTCTCTTCTGTCTTTTCCCAAGGACGGTTTTTCATTGTTCAAAGTTTTGCTGCGCCGATGTGAGGGTTTCGGGACACAGGACGTTTCATGTTTAGAGATTGTAAAGCTCTCAGAGGAAATTGCGATTTTGGGCTACAAAAAATAAAATGATTGAAACAACTCCTTTCCGGAACGAACTGCGGTCACACAAATACACCGCTACACATTCCCAACACACGTAACAAAGACACCAATAATACAGACAGAAAAAACATCATCAAACAATTCACCTGACGCTCCGCTCAGTCAGAGAGACTCTCTTACAGCCTTCATTTTAGAACCTTAGATATACTCTTTCTGCAGTGGGCAAACATCCAACCTGATAAGACCATAATAAATGATACTCAACAGAAACAAGACCTACAAGAACAGACAGGTTCCTAGAATCTCCCCGTATGATAGCAATTAAAAGGTCACCCACCTGCACATTTGGTCCTGGTGACCAGCGGCGGGCCCGGTGGTCCCGTTCCTCCCTCCCCAGGTCTGGACAGAAGCACCTTGATCTCGTACTCCACATCAGGGTCCAGGTGCCAGAGTTTGTAGGTGGGAGAGTCCACTACGTGGGTCTCTGCCCAGTTACCTGACATGGTTCGGTACTCCACCTCCTTTAGGATGATCGGTCCGTCTCCGATGATGCTGTTGGCATTGGGTTTAATCCAAAGGTAAGTGGCGCCAACAGCGAGGAGCTCAGGCGGAGCAATGGGGGTGGGTGGAGCTGTGAAATAGTAGAAGGTGGATCAACCCTTTGACATTTGAATCGTGAGGCAGAATTAGTTAGATTGGTTTGACTCCCACCAGAGCCAAAAACCTTCATAGAAGCATCCAATCATCTTTCCACTTATTCATCAAAGACACTTCATAGGGGGCT
The DNA here is from genome assembly GCA_021346845.1 of Apeltes quadracus. Taxonomy (NCBI): domain Eukaryota; kingdom Metazoa; phylum Chordata; class Actinopteri; order Perciformes; family Gasterosteidae; genus Apeltes; species Apeltes quadracus. The sequence goes on along the minus strand of CM037933.1, from coordinate 19,946,343 downwards.
GAGGGTTGGTTTTTGTTACACCTGCTTTTCAGGAAATAGGAAATACCCATAAACCTGACAATACAAGATTGGGCAGAATATTCAATATTATCAGACTTTAAATATTGAAAGAGATAAAGTTATGAATGAAACAAGATATGAGCTAAAAGCAAAACCTCACAATGCGTTATGAAAAGGTGATTCTGGACTTGCTATTGGTGCAATCAGCTCGTTGGATGATCGGACACACGGACAGCTCTCCGCATCTAAAGGTCCGAACCCCAGACAGCAGTTAGAAGCACCTCTTCTTTCAGATCAATATCAAGATAAATTCTCCAGATCCTGTGGATGGACCGAGGTAATCTCAGAAGTCCAGCGTTCTGGGCTGATATATATTTTTGTGCGACGGCTTGGTGTGTATTTCACAATAACTTCGGCAGGTTTGTCTGAGCAAAAAATATGTATATCCTTTGATTCAGTGCGATTCCGTTGCTCTGTATTTGTACATGTGTAATGACAATAAAGTTGAATCTAATCTAATCTAAACAATGTCCACTTGCTGTTTGTTGTCTGTAACTTTTATCATCGAAAAATGTGGCACTTTTGTCCGAGTTCTGAACATACCCTCAGGGAAATATTTCTTTGCTTTTGTAAAGATATATTTGTTTTAATATTTGGTTTCTTTATGGATTTTCATGTGGCTTGTTGCTAATTGTAGCCAGGACAAACCAGATAATGTTTTTACGTATCATTTCATCGTAAATACCCAGATTTGTGTTATTTTTGTGTCCATATGGGAGACTCTAGGCTGGAAGTGTAATGCTGCTGTTTGGGTGGGGGGGCAGAGTGGCAGAATAAACTTTGTCTTCTTTCTCTGAGTGAGCCCTTTTAAGAAGAATTAGTTGTTCATCTCTTCCTCTGGCAGGTTCTTTCACAGTTGACAGCAAGATATGCGAGCAGAGGATAATGTGTGTTCACTTTTTCATAGAAACTTAATTTACTTAATTTATATTCAAGTCCTGATGACATGTGGTTACCAAGAGTAACCACATCCCTTTGTTCACTTTCTCCTTGTGTATTCTGACTCCCTCTGTTGCTTCCCGCATAGTTCGACATATTTCTGCTTTCTAATCACCTCGGTGACGTGTAGTCAGGACATACATTGATTCGTTTGAGTTATCATTCATATTATATTTCCCTTAGGTCAGTTTTCCAGGCTTCCAAGCTCCAGACAATTGGAGGCTGCGCTTAGAGGATATTAGCAGTAGTTGAGAAGTGAAGAAGCTATGAATGTTGGTTTCATTAAATCTGCTCTCTTAGTGATGGCATTGTTCTTAGATCTTGGAGCACAGCCATCTTTACATTATAATGAGAACAAAAAGTAATAAACAGCTAAATATCTTTAAACCAAAATCAAGATCACGTCTCTTCGATCTGCTTTTGAACTCTGAAATAATCAATAATTTTCCACTTCACATATCCATCCATTAAGGCTGTTGTCTCATCAGTAAAACCTCTCTCACACCCACACGCACACATACGCTTCTGTATGATCGGCCCAGCTCATCTGGCTTTTTAATAACCACCCCATGCTGTCTGTTTGAGAGGAGCTTCTGAACATTTTCTACACTTTTATTGCAAATTGTTGTTGTGTTTTGTAATAAAAACAAACTCAGGTCCCAGAGTTCATCGCTCAGTATTTCTGCTTTAATGAAAGAAGTATTTAATGTGTTGTTGTGTAGATGAGCACCATAATTATGGAAATGAAGGTGCTATTTTTGACTAGAAAAGTTACTCAATCATCTTGTTGCTAACCATCTATAATAACTCTCCTGGGTCTGTTCACCTGGACAAACTATAAACAGGATGTTATTATCAGTCATTATGACAACTTAAAACTCCAGATGATGAACGTTTTATTGTGTCATTAGATTATTACTATTGACATTACTATAAACATTCCTTCCTTCCTCTATTCTTTCTTAACATATTCTCATTGGGGTATTATGAACCTTCAGAAGGTTCTACGTCTACTGCAAGAAGCTTCTTCTCTTCGTCCATTGTTCCTCTTCTGTGATTCTCTGGGAAGTATGTTGTGTGCACGCACGCACACACACACACCAAAGAGAGCACTAAGGACCTGCTTCAGGAGGCAGGTTGTGTGTGTATGGCTCCCTCCACACATACAGACACACACAAACAGAGACACACAGCCACACAAACTCCTCACGTAGAATAAATTAAACCTCATCAATATTCTTTTGATCGATTGATTTATGGAGCTGAGCAGATCAACCTATGGAATGTCTTCTCTCTGTTTACTATCTCCACAAGTTCAGAGAAAATCACTAACGCTACCAGAGCAATTACAGAGTTACATCATACATCCAGCATGATGTCACAGCACTGTCACATGACCACAACCTCAACAGCTGGCAGATCCAGCTCCAGATGTGAACATGGAGAGTTGAGCTTGGGGCCGCAGAGCACACAGTTAGGGGGAGGAGAAGCCTCTCCAGGTCTGCTTCACAATTCTGGCCCATTCTAGTTTGCTTCAGAGGTCTGGTAAAGAGTTATTGTTAAAAGTTCTGGTCCAGAGGTCCAGCTTCCGTCCCTCCAGCCTGGTATCACAGTTTAATGGTCCGTCATTTTGTTGCGGAGTTGTAGTGGTGTGTTTAATTTGCTTGTCAGATGCTGGACGTTACTATGGAGCCAACATGAACACGTCTTCATAAGACACGTGAACACATAGCATTCCTTTGGTCACACCTGGCTGAATTGGACACTAAATTTTCCGGTTTCACTTAGCAGCACACAAGAACACACAGATACAAACATCTATTCATATAGACACACAATCAACTCACACATGAACACACAAATGAAAAAGGCACGCACACACAGACAAATTAAGCTGCACACAGATGATCCCACCACACATGACCACACATGAAAAACATCACACACATATAAAACACCTGAGGGGGGTGGACTGCTCCTCCCCCCTTCCCCCTCCTCCCCTTCGCCCCCAACACAACACATGGCTGCACCACATACGCTCACACCGACAGGAGGTGCAGTGTAAAAGGAGCACAACCCCAGACCTCAGAATTTACCTATCCATGGACCACCAGATGTGAGAAGGTCTCTAGGAGACCACCTATCCATGGACCAGCAAATCTGAGAAGGTCTAGACCACCCATCCATAGGCCACCAGATCTGAGAAGGTCTCTAGGAGACCACCTATCCATGGGCCACCAGATCTGAGAAGGTCTCTAGGAGACCACCTATCCATAGGCCACCAGATCTGAGAAGGTCTCTAGGAGACCACCTATCCATAGGCTACCAGATCTGAGAAGGTCTCTAGGAGACCACCTATCCATGGGCCACCAGATCTGAGAAGGTCTCTCGGAGACCACCTATCCATGGACCACCAAATCTGAGAAGGTCTAGACCACCCATCCATAGGCCACCAGATCTGAGAAGGTCTCTAGGAGACCACCTATCCATGGGCCACCAGATCTGAGAAGGTCTCTAGGAGACCACCTATCTATGGGCCACCAGATATGAGAAGGTCTCTAGGAGACCATCTATCCATAGGCCACCAGATCTGAGAAGGTCTCTAGGAGACCACCTATCCATGGGCCACCAGATCTGAGAAGGTCTCTAGGAGACCACCTACCCATGGGCCACCAGATCTGAGAAGGTCTCTAGGAGACCACCTATCCATGGGCCACCAGATCTGAGAAGGTCTCTAGGAGACCACCTACCCATGGGCCACCAGATCTGAGAAGGTCTCTAGGAGACCACCTATCCATGGGCCACCAGATCTGAGAAGGTCTCTAGGAGACCACCTATACAGGGACCGTCTCAACATCTGAAGGGTGGGCACATAGATGTGAAAAGGGAAAAGGGTGACAGATATAGCGATGCAGTTACACTTTAGAAGCCCTTTAATAATACTGTGCTTTAGTAGCACCTTAGTAGCACTGCCCCCCCGCCCCCCTCCAGAAGTGCATGTAAGACAAACCTTTGACGATGAGGTCGGCGTAGTTGGAGACCCCCGATCCCCCGTCGGATCGGATCACGCAGCGATACCGGTAGGTGCTCCTCTGCGAAGTGTCGGCCACGCTGACGGTGGCAGTGAAGCGTCGGTGGTTGACCACGCGGGTTACCATGAAGGCCGTGTCCCTGCCGTTCCACTGCTGCATGATGGGAAATAAGAGAAGCTGAGTGGAGAGAGAACCAATGAAACACAGAGAGAGTAACATGTGATCACAGAGGATAACTGGGGGAAGAAACTCTCTCTATGACAGAGGTCCTGACCCGGACCCAGAAGCTAAAAAAAGACGGTTGTGATTTGAACGTGACAGCGGAGCGTCGGTCGTCTTTGACCATTCGAGTTAAACCATCACACGTGATACCACTCGACCAATCGAGTCGTTGCACTCCAGGCAGGATGGTGTGCAATACTGCGGACAGACGAGTAAGGTTGCGGCAAATTACAAATAAAAAGACAGTAGGAAGAAAAGAAAGATAGCAAAATTTAGAAAGAGACGATTGTGACAGAGAAAGTGAGAGAGTGGAACGGGCGAGAGAAATGAGGAACCAATGGACAGCGCAAGTAGAGCATTTAATCCTCAATGGACGGACTGGTTTCTGTTCATATTTCCCACTGCAGAAACTTTCACATTTAATTATTATAACATTATTTATATTTGCAGTCACACAAATATGTTCAGTTCTTTTTTACGTGAAAATAAATATTGTCCAAAAGAGTTTTAGAATCATATTGAATTCTTTGATTTGTTAGTCGTGTATTGATACAAGTCTATTCCTATTTAATCACACTGAATAGTCACATTATGACCCTCTGGACCTGCTTACAGAAATCTTCTCTAACTGGACCTATTCACATTGTAGTTGAAGACACCTTCTTATTCTGTGGAATTTTTAAACGGAACCCAACAGACCGGCAGTCAGCGGGGTCACATGACTTCTTGTCTGGGACAAGCTGGCAGCACAACGAGATGGAGTCATCATGGGTGGATGCACACACACACACTCGCGCACACACACACACACACACACACACACACACACACACACACACACACACACACACACACACACACACACTCTAGTACAGACCATCAGCAAAGAGCTGAAATGGACTTCTGGGGCTGTTTGTGACAGCAAGCTTTGGTTGGAATGAATCATTACCTTAATAAAAGTGTGATCTTTTTGGGATCTTAAAGTCATACTCTGATGAGAAGAACTGACCTGCAGCCACAGCTTATCGTGTTGAGACCACTTCCCTCCAGCGGTGCACTGGAACGTAGCGTTCTGCCCCACGTTGACCTCCACGTTCTGCAGGCGCAGGAAGTGAGGGGCTTTACCTGCAGAGCGTTCACACACACACACACACACACAGACACACTGCATGAATAAAACATTCTGTTATGAATGAAACCATTATATTTCTGGTTTAACATATTTATCTGATCTCTCCTTGTATGATCCCATCCTCATGTGATCTCATCTCTCCTCATGTGATCTCATCTTTCCTCATGTGATCTCATCTCTCCTCATGTGATCTCTTTTCTCCTCATGTGATCTCTTTTCTCCTCACGTGATCTCTTTTCTCCTCATGTGACATCATCTCTTCTCATGTGATCTCATCTTTCCTCATGTGATCTCATCTCTTCTCATGTGATCTCATCTTTCCTCATGTGATCTCTCCTTATTTGATCTCATCTCCTCAGATCTCAAATCAGTGGATGACACCAGAGAAGAAGCTTGACACAAATGTGTTGAAAACAGAAATGTGTCAACGTGCTGGAAGGACGCTAGAGAGAGAGGAACACTTGATCTTCTAATTAGAACCGACGGAGGGAGCTACATAGCAGACAGATATGTAAGTAGGACACGCACACACTCAGACTGAGTTGCAGTACACACAAGAGTGATGAAGGCCTTCTACAGTTTGGACCTTTATCCTACATTCCGTCTGTAGGCCTCACAATCTGTCCTTCACACAGCCTGTGTTTGTGTGAGAGAGAGAGAGTGACTGTGTGTGTATGTGTGTACATGTGTGTGTATGTACGTGTGCATGCACATATGTGTGACCTTACGACACACAGTCACTTACGGCACGGATGAGCCAGAACTTGAATGTCGTCAACGGCAATGAAACCCCAATGTCCTTCAACTGCGACGGCTTCAAATATTACCTGAGGGAAGAAACGACAGACAGAGGGAGTTAGTGGGAGTGAGGGTGGAAGGGAGGGAGGAAGGGAAGGAGAGAGAGAAGGGGGTAGGAGGAAGGGAAGGGGGTAGATGATAAAGGGAGGGAGGAAGTTTGGGAGGGAAGAAGTGAGGAAGGGAGGGGAGGAAGACAGAAGAAAAAAAAATCAGCTGGAGTCTCTCGAATCTTTAAAAGAAATAGAAACATCTTAAGCCCCTGTGAAGCTCCTCGGGAAACCCCATGGGGGATGTCTCCATCCTTATGCCAACCACATATGCTGTTTCTCCGGCTCTATCTTTCTCTTCCTGTGTTTGTGTGAGTTCTCTATATCCCTCCGTCTGTTTGTGTTTCTCTGTCCGTCTCTGTGTGTCTCTGTGTCTGTGTCTCTCTCGATTGCTCTTTGTCTGTATCTATCTGTGTGGTACCTGGTACGAGTTGGGCCAGAAGGTGGAGATGGCGAGCTCGGCCTTCACCCAGCCCTCAGTTACGGTATTCGACGCGTTCCACACCGGGTTTCCTTGAGTGCCTCCGTTTACCTGCAGCAGAACAGGAGACATTAAACCGGAATCTATTAAACAAGTGGGCGGGGCTTAAGACATCTGAACCACCAATCCAAGTCTAATGTCTTTGTAATACAAATAAACTACATCAGATGATTATGATCTGTTTCACATTATTGGTCAAAAGGATGAAGACTAGAAAATTGTCACCCATCTAAAACTTAATATAATACAATGATGTTATTAAAATCCTGTCTACAGTCTGTAAATGACAAAGACTGTCATTTGATGACTAAAATAATTTAAGCACAGTCAGTGTTTTTACTGTTAACTTCCTCATATTTATGTAATATTAACAATGACCCATGAACTGAGGTCGGAAGCGTAGCTTATGTACAGGGTAATTCTCCAAACCTCAGTTTCCATGGTGATGTACCAGAAAAAATGTGAATAAAACCCTGAAACTAGAAGAACCATAGATCTTGCACCTGGTTGGGCGCTCTGGACTAGTACCTCCTGTTTGTTACTACGGAGACACAAACAGACACACACCTTGATGTACACGTTGAGCGTGCCTGGGCTGCGTCCGTCCCTGCTCGACAGCGAGTACAGGAAGTCGATGCAGTGGGTGTCGTTCTCCTTCAGTGTAGGCATGTAAAGGTGAGCTTTCTGGCCTGAGGCTCGGCCCGACCCGTTTACCAACATGAAGGAGCCTGCAGGCACAAAGAGCGGGGTTAGACCAGAACAAGTACCTGGAACAAGAGCAGGACCAGAACCGCAACCAGAACCATAATCAGGAACCAGTGCAGGGACCAAACCAGAACCCCATCCTAGAAAGGCAGAGAACCAGGAGGAGAACCGGGATGAGAACAAGGACCAGGACAAGAAGCAGGAGGTCCTCCAGCGATTCAGGTCAGTCCCATGACTCGAATGCGATGAGGCCATTGACTTTAGTACTTTGTAAACAGGCTTATTTAGTAAATACATTTGTTAATAAACTACCATTTAGGCATGAACACCATGTTTTATGAAGAATACTGGCTGTGAGTCAAAGTCAACATTATGAAGTGTGTCAAACAGAACCTCCGGTCCATGTAAACAGCTAATCAGACGAAAGCTGTGTCTCAAAGTCGCCTGTTTCAGCTGTTACATGGATGTATCGATCCTAATTCCGCTGATCCAACTACATCGACCTGTGCTCGGCGAGTTGGCCTTATGGACGACTTAAAATGTCATAAATCGATTGTATCGATACTAGGAAATAACCCATTGGATTTAAGCACGTCAGACTTTATATGGATGTTTTTTCTTAGCACTTTTAATGATAAAGGCTGTCACGGACTGAGCCGACAAACCGCCTGCCCGAGCGCCGATTCAACTTCCGGGTTTCACGGCAAAGCCGACGGGACGTTCCACAGAGGTTCGAATAGAGTTGGTAGGGGGAAACCATTATTGCAGGGGTGTTTTTGTGTATATCACTAATACGTTTTTTTTTCTGCTACACTGTTACAGCAGTGTTTGCACTTTATTCAAATAAAATGTGAATGCATTTGCCATTCATTGTTGTTTACTTGTTTATTTATATTCGTAATTAATTGATACCTGATTCCATTACAAGAAACAACAGGAATCTAGGAAATTTATTTCAGTCACACTGGTTGAATTTTTGGCTAAAAAGTTACTGAATCGATTTCAAGTCATTGAATCGTTTCAGATCGTATCGTTCTAAATGAACCAATATCGTCCTTGAATCGTATCGACAACCACGAATCGTGATCGAATCGAATCGTTGTTAACAACGCATCATTACGCCCCTAGTATTTATAATGGCTCTTAAGTGCTACAGTTTGTTGGTGTCTTTAGTGGAGGTAGAGCCTGAAGCAGTGTGTCAATGGATGTACGTCCATCGCAGTCTGTCCATCCCGGGGGGGGGATCCTCCTCTGTCTCTCCAAAGGTTTCCTCCCTTTATTCTCCCCATTGAAGTCCTTTTCATTTTTTGGGGAGTGTTTCCTGTGCCGATGTTAGGGTATTGGGACAGAGCATGTCACATTTATTAAGTTTATTAAGCATCAAAAATAACCCAAAGTACCTTACAAAGAGCAAGACATGCAGCGGTTTTCCAGATGTACTGTGTGAGAGACAGTCTGTGGGACATTGTGTGGGACACTATGAGAGATACTGTGTGAGACAGTCTGCAGGACAGTCAATGCTCGGCTACAGCGTGTGGTGTTCACCACGTACCGTATTTTAGACACCGTTTAATTGTTAATGTTAATTTAGACACAAAACTCCACATTTGATCAATCTTGGAGGCAGAATTCCACCAGGTGGAACATGTTGAACTAGCGTCTCTTCCCGTCGTCCTCGTGCTCTTTGCTCTCAGCTCCCCATCATTTAACGGCTGTGTTTGAGTTGCCCAATGTCCCACGTTTAGTAGGACGTTTTCAACCCACTGTGTTTTAGGGACAAAGTGTTTTGAGTGATCTACATTTCATTCATATATAAACACATCTCAGTAAACGGATCGTTTCATTTAAAATTCTCTTTTGGAATAGAGTTGAGTCGACACGCAGACAAGTGTGATGTTTGTTACCCGGAGACTCAACATGACAACTCTCTCTGGGGCGATCAGACGTGTTACAACATTCATACAAACAGAAACACACTCACACATTAGAACCAACTGACACACAGACGTGTTCCAGCACACACATTTCCATACAGTGAAATGTGGCTCACACAGCGACAACAAGCTCTCATTTCACACGTTGTTTCCCAGCTGTGAGGTCAGAGAGCAGACATCTGTTGATGCGAGAAAACCTGATGAATCTGAATGCATGTCAACACACTCGCACACACTCGCACACACACTCGCACACACCCATCACAATAAGTGGGTCAGCTCAGAGCAGCAGCGATCCAGCACACACTGCCACATGAGACCAGCATTTCTCACAAATACTGATGAGAGTTTGCTTCTCATTTTCCAAAGGCGTCTTCATGAAGAGAACATAGAGGCATCTGAGCCGCTGAAGTACCTTTGAGCACAGTATTCAACACCCGGCTGCTGAAGTGGTTCTGCTCAGTGGTGTGGAACTGAAATGATCGAGTTCCAGTACAAAGAGGACAGAGTATAGAAGCTGTAACAGACATGGAGGACAGATAGGACAGGGTATCCATACTGTAACAGAGTATTGAGACTGTAACAGAGACACGGTGGACACATGGGACAGAGTATTGAGACTGTAACAGAGACACGGTGGACACATGGGACAGAGTATTGAGACTGTAACAGAGACACGGTGGACAAATGGCACAGAGTATTGAGACTGTAACAGAGACACGGTGGACACATGGGACAGATTATTGAGACTGTAACGGAGACACGGTGGACACATGGGACAGAGTATTGAGACTGTAACAGAGACACGGTGGACACATGGGACAGAGTATTGAGACTGTAACAGAGACACGGTGGACACATGGGACAGAGTATTGAGACTGTAACAGACACGGTGGACACATGGGACAGAGTATTGAGACTGTAACAGAGACACGGTGGACACATGGGACAGATTATTGAGACTGTAACAGAGACACGGTGGACACATGGGACAGAGTATTGAGACTGTAACAGAGACACGGTGGACACATGGGACAGAGTATTGAGACTGTAACAGAGACATGGTGGACAAATGGCACAGAGTATTGAGACTGTAACAGAGACACGGTGGACACATGGGACAGATTATTGAGACTGTAACAGAGACACGGTGGACAAATGGCACAGAGTATTGAGACTGTAACAGAGACACGGTGGACACATGGGACAGAGTATTGAGACTGTAACAGAGACACGGTGGACAAATGGCACAGAGTATTGAGACTGTAACAGAGACACGGTGGACACATGGGACAGAGTATTGAGACTGTAACAGAGACACGGTGGACACATGGGACAGAGTATTGAGACTGTAACAGAGACACGGTGGACACATGGGACAGAGTATTGAGACTGTAACAGAGACACGGTGGACACATGGGACAGATTATTGAGACTGTAACAGAGACACGGTGGACAAATGGCACAGAGTATTGAGACTGTAACAGAGACACGGTGGACACATGGGACAGAGTATTGAGACTGTAACAGAGACACGGTGGACACATGGGACAGAGTATTGAGACTGTAACAGAGACACGGTGGACACATGGGACAGAGTATTGAGACTGTAACAGAGACACGGTGGACACATGGGACAGATTATTGAGACTGTAACAGAGACACGGTGGACAAATGGCACAGAGTATTGAGACTGTAACAGAGACACGGTGGACACATGGGACAGAGTATTGAAACTGTAACAGAGACACGGTGGACACATGGGACAGATTATTGAGACTGTAACAGAGACACGGAGGACACATGGGACAGAGTGCCCGAGGGAGGAGCTGTGTCTGTTTTTTGTCCAGCTGGGTTTGCCTCTGGTGGCAACACTGCGGCGGTGCTGTTAAGGGTAAATGAATGTGATATACTGGGATACCATCAGAATCGGACAGAGTACCAGGATATGCATCTTTGGCCAAACTTCCTCTGACCCGTTACCCTCTCGTCAGCAGCAGGAAAACACGCACATCACGTGAAATAACCCTCTGCAGATGTTACATGGCATGAATACACTACGTCTTTCCATTTCTTTTCTTTCTTTCACTGTCGCACACTTTATGAGTGAAGGACTCAAGGAGGAGGTGGGACGAATAGAAATCGAATATATTGATGATGTGAATATTAATGTCTTTAAATCATTTTGAAGAGAGTGAAGCAGAGACCTGCTTCACTCGAGAAGGAAACAGGAAGGGAAGGAGACGATACAGGAGCATCAGCTGGGGCTCATGTGACTCATCTACACCTTTATCATCATCATCATCATCACCACTCGGCAGAGGGAATCACTGAAGTCAGACTCACAAACACCACATTGGTCCTCAGACCATTTCACACATTTAGTACACGTGGTTCCCCCTAAGGTGTCTGACACACACACACACACACTCCTCTACAGCTACACAAATCCAGACCTTCTCATCTGTCATCAGTTCATATCTTGTGTGTCTTTTACTTGTCTGACAACTGACGAATAAATAATAAAAGTTTTGTTCAAGTTTTGTTCAATGTGTGTGTGTGTGTGTGTGTGTGTGTGTGTGCGTGTGTGCACGTTGTAGATCATTTAACTCTGCCATCAGTAAACACCATTAGATGGAAATTCAGTCTCAATATGAAGCAAAAGAAAAAGCTTTTAAATCATCAAAATCTAATGAATGAAAGATTCTTGCAAATGGACGGCAGGTGTATGTCACCAGCACATTTCTTTTAAATGGTTGTCATTAAAACACTGTGGGTCGTTAAAATATATTACCTTGTCACCTTGGTCTCCATCAAAGCAAGCAGTCTGAAGCTCAGAGCCTTTGAGGATCACACATGAGGACCAGCTAAATGCCTCCTCGGATGATCAACCAGATCTTCTGGTGTTAGACCCTTCTGGTCCAACACCAGCTCTTTGTCTGTACAGGGTAAACACAGCTGCATTTTTAGGTGGCTGGTTTGATTTTGGTGTATTAATTGGCTTTTTCTTGTTTACGTGTGTTTACCTTGCTCTATTACATCTGATGAAAGTGTCCATTGTGGTGAGTCCAGGATCTTTGTGCAGTGTTTGGACTGTACAGACTGGGATGTTTTCAGGACTGCGTCAAACGATCTGGATGAGTTCACAGAGGCCGTAACTTCCTACATCGGCGTGTGTGAGGACAGCAGTGTTCCATCAGGCACCAGGGTGAGTTTTAACAACGACAAACCCTGGTTCAGTCTGCAGAAGGATCAGGCCTTTAGGAGGGGCAACAAAGACACAGAGTCTAAATGCAGGTTTAGCAAGGCGGTGAGAGACGCTTAACGACTGAACGCTGAGAAACTGCAACAACAATTCTCAGCTAACGACTCTGCTTCGGGTTGGAGGCTTTAAACACCTCAAACTACAAGCCAAGACCCCCCCCCCTCCATGAAGGACCTCGCCTGGCAGACGAGCTGAACGAGTTCTACTGCAGGTTTGAAAGACAATGTCCTGACTCCATCCCCCAAACCCACAGCACCACCAACACCACCACCCTGCCCCCTCCAGTTCACCTACACATGCTGTCAACATGGCCTCCACTTCATCCTCCAGCATCTGGACCCCCCAGGAACCTACGCCAGGAACCTGTTTGTGGACTTCAGCTCTGCTTTCAACACCAGATGGTCCAGTGGACACCAGTGGGGGTCCGGTTGACGGGGAAGGGTGCGCGGACACTGATGTTACGGTCGACAGGGGGGGTGGGCGGACGCGGATGGTCCGGTGAATGTTCCAGTCGACGGGTCGGAATCCGGGCCAGTTTAGTGGTGGGCCAGTGATGGTCTGGTGAGGCTCTAAAGGCCATAGAATGGCAGTGTGCGGGCCCTTAGCTATCAGGATGAAATCCTTAAACCCATGGTGCAGTAGGTCCTGGGTTCATCCTGATGCACGGCAATGCCCCGCCTCATGTGGCCAGAGAGAAAAACACTCCACAAGGTCACGACTCTTTGCTGTGTGGCTCCTAAATGGTGGAAGGAGCTCCGTGATGACATCAGGAGCGCAGAGAGCCTCTACACCTTCAGACTAGAGACACACCTCTTCAGACTCTACCTTGACTGAAACACTAAAACATATTGCGCTACTTAAATTGCATTTATAATGGCTCTTATCTATAGCAAGTTTTAAATCAGCTTATATGATGAACTTGCTGTCAGGATCCTTGCCTGGCCCGTTTGTCTTTTTCCTCTGTTTTTCCCGTCAAAGTCTCCTTCCTTAAGGTGTCTGTCATCTCCATTTGATTTGTTTTGCCATGTAGTCGTTGTCGATGTGTTCCTGGGCCACCTCAAGACCCATGATTTGTCTTTTGGGGCAACAATTACATTTGGTAGCCTGATACTGGCTCCTGTGATTTCATTTAGGTCCCCTTCTTTGTCCTCCCGTGACAATTGCACTTTTTCTGGTTTCTTGTTCTTCTGGGTTTGGATCCAGATGGTTGAAATGTACTAATTGCACGTCGCTTTGAATAAAAGCGTCAGCTAAATGACATGTGATATAATGAGTATGCAGGCATTACCTGAATGATGAAGGAATTGATACCATTAAATGGCCCCCACAATTACCTGACCTAAACACATTAGCCTCTGGTCCATCAGACACTGCCAGGGTCCTCTTCAGGAGATCTGGGAGGACATCCCTAAAGACACCATCCGTTGTATCTACACTATGTTATAAGGTGCTCTGACATTATACATAAAACCTAACCTACACACCTAACATCACTCAGACTGTGGAGCTGCTTCATTGGGTTATGGTCTGGTAAACAAGTAGGAGATGAATGAGGTGTCTCTCACGCACACTCGCAGACCACACTGCAGCAGCTGTAATCCTCTCCTTTAATAAGGAGGTAAAGACGGGGTGATTGGCATTATTGATCAGGCCTTTAGGGAAAAAGCCGTTTCCTCATGGAGAGGTAATCAATAGTGAGTCTCCCTCTCTCTCTCACACAGACACACACACACACACACACACACACACACACACATCTAGATTTGACCCTTGGGAACCCTAAACTCGAAACCCCACCCTGGGTCACAGAGTTTTGACCTACAGCAGATCAAAGCCTGAGCATGTGACCGCTGACACAGGAGATGAGGGGGGTCTTCTGTTAGGCTACAGTGTCAGTGTGTGTGTCCTCAGCGTGATATTGTTCCCTTAAAATGCAGATCTTTTACAGTGAAACACTGAAATGATACACATTTTCTTCAGATTGGTCTCCTTCTGTCTGACTCCTCACTGCCTCTCTCTTATCCTCCTCTTTTCTCCTCTTCTCTTCTCCCCCCTCCACACATCCAGAGACTTACTACTGGACCACATGGATCGATTCTGTCTGTAATCTGAAGCTTTTATAGGCTGGCTTCGTTTTATGCTTTTGTACCTGGATGATGAAGAAATTAGCACCATTAACTGTCCCTCACTATCACCTGACCTAAACAACTTTTGGTGATCGGACCCTTCGACTGCAGGAAATTTATCGACAGTCTAAGTCTTGTTCCTGAGATCTAGGGCTGAGCTTGAAGTATTCAAATAGTCGATCGGTGGGTTGGCATTCGATTTGAAAACTAGACATTCAAATATATATATATATATTTTTTGGGCACAACACCTCCAAACGGTTCTCATTCGCGCTTGAATAAGTTTGAAATATGATGATATCTTTTACAATTTTCTTATATAGACTAGCCATTTTAGTAGGATGGACAACCCAACCTCATTATACTTAATAAAGACTACTAACGTGTTCCTGCAGCGGGAGTATTCTCTGGCTAGAGCCCAGAACAGCGCAGTTTGCATGGACAGAAGTGAAGGCTTGAGCTTGTATTTTGGGTTACGCTGCGTAACATATGTTCAATTCAGCATTCAACAGCATCATTCCCTCCAAACTGATCACCAATCTCAGGGACCTGGGCATTAACACCTCCTTCAGTCACTGGATACTGGACTTCCTAACTAACTGACCCCAATCTGTCAGGTTAGAGAACCACACCTCCTCAGCCCTCATCCTGAACACCGGTGTCCCACAGCGCCCTCCTCCACTCCCACTTCACCTACAACTGCAGACCTGCACATACTTCTAGAGCCCGACCGATAAAGGATTTTGAAGGCCGATACCGATACACATATCTGTTGATATATTTTCAGATTTATCATTACCTATTTGTAGTTATTTATGAGTATTGACTAGAATAATATGATAATGCATTTTAAAAACAAACTTTATTTTTAAGTAATATTGTCACAGTGGAACAAAGGATCATCAAAATATATTAAAGTTCTGATAAATAAAATGTATAAAAGTAGAAACTTAAGTTATGAAACTTAGTTTTTTGAACAAAAACACAATAACAACAACAACCAAATCAAAGTTACCAGTATAAAAAGACTTGGTACGCTTCATAAATATAACTTTGAACTAAGACTGGAGACAAATTCTGTTAAGTTCTGATAAATAAAAACGACAGCAAAATATAAATCGCAAACAATACATGAGGTGTTGTATGAAAGGAGAGAAGGTTAGCACTCCCCTTGACAAGGATGGAATTGGCCTTTGTGGCCATCAACACACATACGGTTAAGGCACTGCCACCTACTTCGTGGCATCTATAACCAGATGAGTTTTTATGTTTACTTTAATCTGTGCCTTCACTCACCTTGAAGCTTAATTTGTAAAAACGTCATTTTCTATATATTTTTTCTAAGTGTTTTGACACAGTTTAATTAAGCTTGCAAGATTGGTGAATTGATTTTTAATTTTTAATTTATCTTAAACCCTTTTTGGACCTATTTTGGTTCTTCTCATGTTATCGGTTCGAGCGATTTCATTGGCCTAGGTGCCACATGGGTCCTTCGTGAAGCAGGAAGTTGTGATTTGCTCTGTCTCCGATCTTTTCGTGCTATCGGTTTGACCGCTAACGGTTCGCCACAATATTCATTTATTCGTTATAAAGACAGATACCGATAGTTTGGAAAATGCCCAATATGGGCCGATCGATCGGTCGGGCTCTACCTGCTTCCAATAACATTGTCAAGTTTCCAGACGACACAACGACGATTGGCGCTGAGTCGGCCTACAGGAATGAGGTCCAGCACTTGGCCGAGTCGTGTGCCAACAACAAACTCAACACGAAGACGACCATGGAGCTCATTGTGGACTTCAGGAAATCCAAAGGTGGTGCGCACTCCCCCATCTCTTTAACCCCGTCAGGTTAAAGTTGAATCTAATCTAATCGTGGAGTGTAAAGTATGGGAGACTGTAAGTATCTGAGAGTGTGTGTGTGAGCATCACATCTTTTTCTAAGCATTTATATTGATTTTTTTCATATCCTTTTCTGTAATTATATTTCTGATATTGACATTCAGCTTTTATCCTGTGGTTAGAACCAAATCCAGAGTTTGAGGATTTGAAGTTCTACAGGGACTTTAGTTCTCCTCCTCCAAAGGATAAATATCATTGTTTTACTCAAATATGATGAGACCTCATGTTGTGGTTTTCTCACATAAACTGAGAACAAGACAGGCTTCTGGGTCATTAATATTACCAGAGATATTCTAATATGAAGAGATGTGGCACTCTCTGGTTACGTCCGGGTTCTGGACAGGCTGCAGTAACACGTCTCTGTCCACACGGGGCGCTCGCAGGCGAGTGCAGAATGCATTGGACCCAATGAGGCTTCACCCCTCTAAATTCCGCTTTTCTCAGGATATAATTTTTTCTCAAGCATTTTGAAACTTGCATTCAAAAGGGGGACTAGAATAATACACTCAGCTGAAATTTGAATTTTTAAGTTCACTCATCTGCTCTAAAAATCTGTTCAAAAAATGTGATGACGTCACATATTTGCATACTGCCGGAGGTGCTGCTTTACGGCCATTTCTTCGGCGATCTCTTCGGCACTTCAGAATCATGGCTTCCTTTCTCACGGCATCAGCAACATGATCGACAACGATAACACCAGCTGCTATTTGAGGTAAACTTGGAGAGAAAGTCCTCCTAAACTTTATATTTCTGATTCTGCTTTAGCTTCAGCTGCCATCAAACGGGGTCTCTGGTCGTCATCGGTCGCAATCCGTCACTGACCAATCAGCATTCATTAGCAGAATGCTAGCGTGTTCCGGCCAACAACGGCCCAACCAGTGAGAAATCGAAAGGACATAAGCACTCATTCATTCCACTTTTGGTTTATAATCCATGTTGAACTTGCTGAATCACAGAACGGAACTGCAACCAAGATGGATACAAAGGGCCCGAACAGGGAGCCCAGGCTCTCCTTAGGCTCTGATATTACCATAAATATACGTCCTTGCTCCAAGCTGTTGCTGCCTTAATAAATCAATTTAATTTTCTGTATTAATTGTGCCACTTGGCATGCACACTTACGTGTATAATAGAAGTCGTTAACCAATATTCTCCTCATATCTTTCCTGAACACATTTCTGTGGATGGTTACATCTTGAGGTTGTCCCTGGAGTTGTTTTGCCTTTAACCTGACTCATACTGTTGTATGAATTGAATGGGGTGTATTTTTTACATTGTTCATTCAGTACACATGGCATCATCACATCCATCCTCCGGTCTCTCACTAGGGATCCTTTTTTGGGGGGGGGTTCTGTTTTTCATGTGAACAGACCAAAGCCCTCTGAGGCAAATTTGTAACTTGCGATTTTGGGCTGCACAAAAATGTAATTAGTTTAATTGAAATAATATTACTAATAGAAAGAAAAATCCCTGTCCTTTCTCTTTTTGTGTGCGTGTGTTATTATGGTTCCATTTATTATTCTCAACCATCACTGCTTCCTTCACACCCACAAATCACAAATACAATCAAGTCGTCCTCGTTGAGGACCCTCCAATCAGCGCCAGGGCCTAAAACAGCAGCGCGATGTCCAACCTCTGCCCATCAGCAGCCTCTCGACAAACACACAAACACACACTGCATTTATGTCACACCGCTGGGACACGCTATAATTCAGAAATCTATTACTAGTGGCAGTTTTGAAGTAGCCGTGATAGTGTTTGTGTTAAATATGTGTCACTACCCAAAATCTGATAGGTGTTTGATAGGTGCTGAAAACAAATCAGTGCCTAACGGGTCCACATACACAGACACACACACAAAACAAACACAGATCAAAAAAGAGAATTGTCAAAATACAATTTGAGACGTTTATATGTTTCTTTCTGTAAATCTGTAAAATGTAAAAAATAACAACAGAAGCTAGTTTAGGACGAAGACAAGTCCTTATCTGATGATGTGTTTTATTGATCAGCATGGGATATCCCCTCGTCTGTGAGGGAACAATAGCTGTTCATATTGCATTCATTTACCCCGTCTGCTGCTTGAAATGCTCAGTTTTTCTGCCTTGTAATAAATCGTTTCATATTTATATTTCCTGTCAATGACCGTTGATAATTAGACCTCGATCCTCTGGATCTGATGAAATCTGTGCTGTCATATCTGTCTTCCTGGATGCTTGTCTACTTGGTCAGTCATCTTTGAGTCCATCACATAGTTCAGACTGTCTTCATTGGACAATGGACATTTCTTCCCTCTTTCTATTCCGGGTAATTAGGCGTAAACACAAACATGAACTTTGAGACTCTGTGTTTCTGTATGTATGTATGTATGTACGTGTGTATGTGTGTGTGTGTGCGTGTGCGTGACTATAAACTATATGGACTTTATGGACTATTGGGACTATATTGACTTCATTGATGATATGAACTTCATGGACTATATGAAATATATGAACGGAACTAAAGACAGAGACTCTCATCACATCCACAGGCTTTCGGGTCAGAGAAACGCCAGCCGGATCAATATTATGTAGCTTAAACGAGAAAGAAGATTATATGCTAACAAGCACATTCATAACGGAGGCAGAGACACAGAAGATAATCAAATATTCATGCTGAACCAGAACTGGAGGAGTAAAGAGCTTTGGATATTTACACTTAAAGCAGAAATGAGTCTTAACCTTACAAAGATAAAAACGAAAGACATATAAACTCGCTAAGGAGACTTAACAGGATGTAAACTGAGCATTCCAGGTATTTATGCTGCTTTCCATTTGTCTCGTAAGTCCGCCTCCCGAGTTGGAAAGTGACGTCATTGCCAGTTTCGTGCCACTTACAGCGTTCCAATATGCGTCTTGCGACTTACGAGTTGGAAAGAACATAGACGCCACAAATGCAGCAGCTGCCATGCTAATGCAGGATATTTGACAAAATACTATAGTAATCTTATAGGCATCTTATATAAATACTATAATTACTACTAATTTTGGGACATACTATACTAGTACTATAAAGCTACTTTAGAAATCCTATAGCGACTAATGTAGAGGATAATGTAGAGGATAATGGATTAATGGATAATGTAGAGGTATTACAGAAAGACATTTTAAGTAATTCCATTATTGCAAGTCTCACATTTCAGTAATATTGTGCCATTTTCAGCCTATTTCATTTTATAAGAAGTGCAGTCGCGTTTTTCTCGAGCCACCAGGGGGCAGTGGCAGGCTAGTTGTTGTTATTGTTAGCAACGTAGCCTTTTAGCAAACCAGGTCGAAAACAAAACGTTACATTGTATTGCACGCACAGCAAAACCGTGCATTGCATACATTGGTGACCGGACTGAAGCAGCAACGTGAATAGGTGTGTAAGAACATTTAAAACCGACATTAAGACGACCAACGTAGTACAAATACAAATTTAATTCATATCAACTTCCATGAAATGTGGGCGCAGACATCTTTGTTGTGCGAGTCGTATGTTCGTATGTCGTATGCTCGAGGTACTCTCAGAATCCCGACCTAAAGGGGGCGTGTCTTCCCAAAATGCCACAAGAAAGCTGGGTAATTTACACTTTCCAACTCGGGCGGCGGATTTACGAGACAAATGGAAAGCAGCATTAAACCGAGCCTTAAGGATACTTAAAGACATTTAGACTGAGCCTGAAAGACTTAAGCTGAGCCTTACAGAGATATAAATTAAGCCCTACGGATACTTTATTAACTAAGCCTTAAAGAGTACTAAACTAAGCTTTAAGACCATTTAAACTAAACCTTGTACACATATGAACTAAATCTCAAAGAGATCAAACAGACCCTTAATAGTATATGAACTGAGCCTAAGAGAGATATAAACTGAGCCTTACACTGATGTAAACTTTAAACTTTGCTGTGGATGAAGGACTATGGAAAAAAGCTGCAGCTCTTAACTCGACATGGATCTATAGTTCGGTCCTCCATGAGTCCCTCAGCAGACCATAAACAAGAGACAGACTACTTCCTGTCCTGTCTAATCAGATGCAGTGGATAAGTTGTCTATGCTGAGGAGGACGACGACAGGAAGTGATGGCTATCCCCAACAACCACCCAAAGATGAGATGGATGAGTGACATGACACAGATATTGAGACAGACTGGCACAGAGACCATTGAGGCAGATCTTTAAAACCAGTGAAGGCTGAGGATGACAGATCTATCAGAGGCGCTAATAATGATGATGATGATGATGATGATGATGATGACAGATGAGAGAAATCATTGACGCGGCTTAGGGATAAAATGTGGCAGAGATGGAGGGAGAGGTTTAGGATCATTGGGGTGGAAATTATATGACGATAATTACAGAAAAAACTAGACATTAGTCTGACAAGTGATAATCTATTAATGACTTGATGAAGAAGATCCTTTTAGGATCCGAGCTTCAAACTAGTGAGTGGGTCCATTAAGCTCTGGGCGTCTTTTAAGATAAAGCCTAAAACTTTCCTCTTTGATACCGCTTATAGTTAGGGCTGGCTTAGGTTAGCCTGGACCAGCTCTTAGTTACGCTGCTATAGGCTTATCATATTAGTATTTCTGTCATCATAAACCAACCCTTCCCTAAAGTCTTTGTGCTTTCCCTCCCCACAGTCTTCTATGATTGGTGGTTCTATCTGATGCTGGTTGTCCCTCCATACACCTGGCTTACTACTCTGAATATCATCTGTTTTAGTTATTGTAGTGTATTGTACATATTTTACATCTTTTTTTCTGTACACATCCATTGCAGTCTGTCCATCCCGGGAGAGGGATCCCTCCTCTGACGTTCTCCCTGAGGTTTCTTCCCTTTTCCCCTGGAAGGGTTTTTTCATTTTTTGGGGAGTTGTTCCTGTGCCGATGTGAGGGTCTTGGGACGGAGGATGTCGCATGTGTACAGACTGTAAAGCCCTCCGAGGCAAATTCATAATATGCAATTTTGGGCTATACAAAATAAAATGAATTTAATTAAAGTGTGCGATTAAATGTTTCCATGTCCCCATATGCGTTATAGTGGGACAAGAAAAGCGCATGTTACCTATCCTATCCACAAACACAGACCACAAGAAACTAAGACTATTGTGAGTAGACTCGTGGTGAGGACCGTTCATCAGAAGGAGAGACGGACACGTCTCAGGACAACCTTTGGGTATGATGAAGGAATTGTGTAGTGATGATTAATGTGGTGCAGAATAAAGAACCAGTTACTCACCCGGTACAACTAAATATTGTTTTTCTCTACCGTCCGCCAGGCTCTTTGGGTCATTTCCTAGAAGAACTGGACATCCTCCTGTCCAACTTCCCGGAAAATGGCCCTCAACTCTTAACATGCCAAGAGAAGTCGTCCGACCTCCTCCTCCTTCTCACAAAGCCGGCAACCACCTCGATTATATCTTCACTAGAAACTGCTCTACCACTAACATCACTGTAACTCCGCTTCACGTCTCCTGCGCTCTTCCAATCTCTATAACTAACGTCCGTGCCTCATCAACTAATTCTGTACCTGTTCGTCATGACATTTGCTCCCTCTTCCCCTCCTCTCTAGCCTCTTGTGCTCTACTCTCCTCCACTGATTCTGCCGGAGAGACTCTCCTCTCATCTCAGCCCTCCTCTCTCGACTCTCTCTGTCCTCTTACGCCACGACGGGCCGGCAAATTCCCTCCAGCTCTGTGGCTGTCGGAATCGGTGCGCGCCATGAGAGCCACTCTGCGAGCATCGCGAAGGAAATGGCGTGAATCTAAACAACCTGATGACCTGCATGCGTTCCAATCTCTTCTCTCCTCTTTTTCTGTCTCCATCTCTGCTGCCAAATGCTCCTTCTACCAATCCAGAATTGAGTCCTAATTTTCTAACCCCAAGAAACTATTTTTCATCTTCTCCAACCTCCTCAAACCCCCCAGTCCTACCCCCTCCTCCACCCTTCATCCGGGTGACTTTGTCAGCTATTTTAACAAAAGGATAGTTGACATTCGCTCCTCTTTCTCAAACCCATCTCCTACTATCTTTGTCCCACCAACTTCCCCTCTATCACCCTCGTTTCCCTCTTTCACCGCCCTGTCTCCTAAACAAGTTCTTACTCTAGTAACGTCTGCCCGTCCAACTACCTGCTCTCTTGACCCCATTCCATCCCATATTCTACATCGCTCCTGACCTTCTCCCCTTCCTCACCTGTCTCATTAACAATGCTCTGTTATCTGGCTGCTTTCCCAACTCTCTTGAGGCAAGAGTGAACCCACCCTCAACCCTTCTGAAGAAAACCACTACAGACCGGTCTCTCTTCTTCCCTTTCTGTCCAAAACTCTTGAACATGCGATCTTTAACCAACTCTCCTCCTATATCCACTGTAACAACCTCCTTGACCCCCACCAGATAGGCTTCAAGGCGGGCCACTCCACAGAGACTCTCTCCTTGCTGTCTCAGAGCAACTCCACATTGGTAGAGCTGCCTCTCTCTCCTCTGTCCTCATCCTTCTGGACCTTCCTGCTGTATTTGACACAGTAAATCACCAGATCCTTATTGCCTCCCTTCAGGAACTTGGTGTCTCAGGCTCTGCTCTCTCTCTTCTCTCGTCCCACCTTGATGGCCGAACCGAACCTGCCGGGTAACTTGGAGAGGATCTGGGTCAGAACCTTGTCCTCTTACTACTGGAGTTCCTCGGGGTTCTGTCGTGGTTCCCCTCCTCTTCTCTCTTTACACCAACTCTCTTGGCTCTGTCATTTGCTTGCATGGTTTCTCCTACCACAGCTATGCCGATGACACCCAACTAATTCTCTCCTTCCCTCACTCGGACACTCAGGTGGCGGCACGGATCTCAGTCGATGTCCGCTTCACCAAAATCAACCCCGATAGGACTGAACTGCTTCTCTTTTCGGGAAAACGACTCTCCTATCCAGGACCTGACTGTCAACTTTGACAATTCTATGTTAACGGCGACTTTGACCGCTAAGAACCTCGGTGTGACGCTTGACAGCCAACTCTCCCTGACTCCAAACATTGCAGCGACAACCCCAACCTGTAGCTACACACTCTACAACATCAGGAGAATACGACCCCTCCTCACTCAGAAGGAGGCGCAGCTACTGATTTAAGCTCTCGTCATCTTCTGCCTGGACTATTGCAACTCTCTCCTGGCAGGTCTCCCTGCTGCTGCCATTCGACCCCTGCAGCTCATCCAGAACGCAGCAGCTCGACTGGCCTTCAACCTTCCTCCATCCCAACCCGCACACTCCGCTCTGCATCTGCCAAGCTGCTTGTTCCTCCGTCACTGAGCGCAAAACACTCAACACGATCACGACTCTTTGCTGTCTGGCTCCGAAATGGTGGAACGAGCTCTCTGGTGACACCAGGACCGCAGAGAGCCTCTATATCATTCACCGCAACCTAAAGACCTTTTCAGACTGTACCTTGACTAAACACTAACAAATTGCATCACTTAAATTGTATTGGCTCTTAAATTGTACTTATAATGGATCTATAACAAGTTGTAAATCGGCTTTCTTTGGTGAAAGTACTTTGTTGTTTCTTGTTCTTTGAGTTTGTTTCCTTGTGGTTGAAATGCACTTACTGTAAGTCGCTTTGGATAAAAGCGTCTGCTAAATGACATGTATAGTAATGTAATATGCTAAGGTTCCCTTCATGTTCATCACAATCGACCTGTAAGGTCAAAACTGAGTTTAGCATGACATGTGGAACCAACACAAACACACGCTTTCTCCTTGGAGTATTACTAAAGGCTAAAACCACGTGATCTACGTGATGGCCCAGTGCGTGGACAGTACGAATGGAAAGAACACTGAAAAGTACCCTAGAGGAAGCTGTTGTGCAGGCCTCACGGCTGACATGGTACAGAATTCAGAAACTGGAATTGTTTTATAAGTTGGGCTTCATAAGATAGAAGGTACAATGGTCGTGCGTCTCCGTCTCTGCATGACTTGTATGTGTGTCAGTTCTGTCTCCTACTTGCAAGTATTTCAATAAATGTCCTGTTTCGAGTCAACTGGTGTTGTGTGAGACCTTTGAACATCTAAAGAAAAGAGAGGAAAGGCAGAGCGAGTGACTATATACTACATTCATGAGCATCATTACACAGCTCTTTCTCTGAAAGGTCCCCAATAGAGTTGACATCAGCATCACACACATAAAGAGAGAGGCGTCCTACCGGTGGGCAGGGCGGGGTCCATGCTGGGCTTCTCCCAGGAGTGGAGCTGCTCCCAGCTGAAGCCGCTGGTCCCCAGGGACACGCTGTATCCACAGCTGCTGTACGACTCCTCAAAGGTGCAGCCGCCTGGGAGAAGAAGCAGGAGGCAGATATGATTCACCCAGGCCACCGCTACTACGTCCACTACTACAGCTCCACCCAACCCCACGCAGGCAGAAGCTCCATCGCCATGAGGTGCTTGATTGAAAAGCAGCTCTCAATCAGAAAAAACGAAGATGGCTCCACTGTGTTTAAAGCCCTTTCCACTCACATATTGTTAACTCTCAACGGATATGCTGAATGCTGCATCAAACCCGTTTGAACGTGCTCCAAACACAATGATAGCATTGCACAAAAATGTGAAAAGAAATACGTAAATATCACTCGCAAAAAAATGCCACCACACTGATTATTTTACCGATTATTTTATCAATGCGTTGTGCTATCAACAAAACCAAGATAGCTAACAGCTAGCCAGTAACACGCAGATTACGGTAATATGTGTTTCTCATCCCTCAGTCAAACCTTTCCCAAGATAAGTCCTAACAAGCACCTTCCACAGAACTCTCAACGTTCAATCACAATGTTTTACTTACGTTTGTTGTTTTCATGCAGAACAAGTGATAAATCCCGTTTTTTTTCTATGATGCTAGACGCTAATTGCTAACCGGATATGCTATTTCACCCCGGAAGCAGTTTTTTTACGTCTCGGGTCACGTACGTAGTTTTCTTAGGGTGGGATTTGTGACGGCCAGTTAGCCTCCGCTCTATCTCGCAACCTGTGCATGGCTGCGTCTTATTGGCTAAAAGAGCTGCCAGTCTCCTTTAGCGGTGTTTACCTCAATTCTATTGGCTCTGACAATTAAGATGAGGTGTCAATCATCGAAATCGAGCCAGGATTGGCTGAGATGTGCCTACAAGACAAACATGCTGGTTTTGAAGGCTCGGCTCACCTCTCTTTACTAAAGTCTCTCTAGACTTCACTCAATTAAATCAAAACTTTGCACAGTTACTGTCTACAACCTGGGCTTTGCAATGGGTGCGTTTCTAGCCTTGGTTGTAAATGTTTTATAGTGATGGATACACTGTGCATTCTTTTTTTCCAGGCGGACTTTGGAAATAAAAAGAAAAAGTGTTCCATCTTCATTTATTTATTATTTAGTGACAGATATTTCACATCGTCCCACTTATATATGTTCCCCTTTATCCTACAGAAAAAACTATCCAAATAGAAGAAGTATTTACAAAGTTATTCACATTTATATTATGGGTATGCCATTTTCGGAGCAGAGGCCATAAAAGAGGCTAGAGTTTAAAGGGCTGAGTCCTAATATATATATTATAATATATATATATATATATTTACAATACTCAGCTCTATACTATCTATACCCTCCATGCATACATACTTAATACACAATACAGGTATACCCTCGCACTGCTTTTCCACCCTGCGTTGCTGCACCGGAATTAAAAATACAAGATATTTATGAAATAATTCTGATCTCTTCTCTTCGAGTGAGACTCAAATCAACTGGGAAATAATGTTAAAATAAAAGAAGAAAGAATTCAGGGTAAAAAATAACCTCCGGCTGAAAAGAAGCACAAACAGAAAGAAAAGAATCAATAGTGAGATAATTATCTTCAGTGTTCTGTGATCTCATTAGAAAGCTGTGATAAAACAGGCAACATCAATATTCAATATTCAAGACCTAAGATGGAGAACCGGGGGGGGCTGATCTAGTTCAGAACAACACCTCCCCTCACATGCACACACACGCACACACACACACACACACACACACACAGTGTCAGAACAAGTGTGGGGGGAAAATATCAGACTGAAATATAAATATTTAATAAACTGTATCGCTCTGCTCCGTTTGGCTGTGAGCTTGTGTGTGTGTGTCTGTGTGTGTGTGTGTGTGTGTGTGTGAATGTATACGTGCAGTGTATTGTGAGTGTGTGTCCATATGTGTGTTTGTATTTTAACACCAAAACAAGGGGATTACCTTCATCTCTGCTAATTAACATTCATTGAACTAATATAATAGAATATTGATGTGATGACCTGAACACACACACACACACACACACACACACACACGTGATATAACACAGCGGATTTCTTCCTGTCAAAGTTTTATCATCCAACATGATTTTAAGTGAATATCATGAAGACTATAGAGTTTTAATCACACACTCATTACAATTATACATTGAATTATTATAAAAACTATTTATTATAATGTATTAATATATAATTAATAATGAGCTCTTTGTCTGTTTTAAATACAACATTATTATTATCAGTACTATTATGTAAAGTTCATGCAACATGATGGTTGACAGATCCACTCAGTACGTTCACCATCTTTGTACACGTAGTGTGTGCTTGTGTGCGCGTACGTGTGTGTGTATGTGTGTGTGTGCTCGTGTGTGTTCATGCATGTGCAGCTGATTATTGTGCCTGAGTTCACATCGTTTGCACGCGGTTAAAGATGTATCCTACTTCCTCTTCATCACCATGACGTGCGCGCACACATGCACGTACACACAGGCACGCACACACACATCGTACACACACAGTCCAATGATTAGACTCATTTAAAGTCCCCGTCTCCCTCATGTTAACACTTCTCCCCCTCGAGGCACCAACAGCATCCATTAGTCTTTCATGTCAGGACCCCTCACCCCCCCTCAACCCCCCTTCACCCCCCAGGCCAGCAGCTCTAAAGAGTCCGTCTGCTGCTCACTTGGATAACATCTAATGATCCTCAGTGTGCATGTGGCTGTGTTACAATGTGTGTGTCTGTGTGGGTGCTTCTTATTTTCTATAGTGTTCCAGAAACGTGAGTTAAATTCTACTTCTCAATTCAGAATAATTTGTCTGGTTAAGTTGGGATAAGTTTTAGTTTGAAGGTGAAAAACCTTTAAATAGACAAACCACAGAAAAACCCCAAAGCATGACAGCTTGAGACAATCTCTTTTAATTCACACTTGATAGTCAGGGACCAAAGACCAGGACGTGACCAGAAGCATCACCTTCCACCAGCATGTGATTAGTAAACGTAGAGATAGAGGTTCATAGAGGTTCATCGCACAAAGCGCTCTGATCCATCCTTCAGTGCGACGCTCTCTAACCAGATCCTCCCCGTTTCCCTTCTGAATGATCCGACTGTCCTGAAGCAGGACCAAGACGGGTTCTTTAGTCCAATCAGCCAATCACAGGGGAAGACAGGACAAGGCAGGAAGTGAAGTTACCCAGGGACACCAGAGACATGAACCTACAAAACGAAACATGAAGTGAACCCAAACCGTGACAGTATTACCTCATTCACTCATTGTTTTACATATTTCATGACTCGTTTAGTCATAAAATAACCCTGTTGATCTCAACAAAGAACACAGTCAAGTGACAGGCGAGCAGTTACGTGAGGAAAACATCACCGTGGTGCTTTGGCAACGACAGAGGCGTCAGCGAGCGGGACACAGAGTCAGGAAGTGACTCTAATCTTAAAGACATTAGATCTCCAAATGCGGTTTGAAAGGCATGAAATCATATTTTCATGTTGAGTTCTTGGAAATAGACAGGAACATAAGAGCTGAAGGTCTGGGGCGGCCTTCGTTAACTCACATTAAATCCACTGTCAGCTGACTACAGAGACTCTTAAACATTCCCATTAAGTCATTTAAGAGCATATGCCAACACACACACACACACACACACCCTGCAGCACACAAACTCACTGGCTGAACACTAAATGCTATTACTGCCACCCCAATAAGCCTGGATAATAGGAGAACGGAGACAGATGTTTGTGAGTGTCGCACACAGCTGTGTGTAGGTGTGTGCGTGTGAGTTAAAGGGGAGGAAATGTTTAGCTGAAGGGTCCATTGTTACTTTCATTATCTGCTACACAAATCGATAGCGGACCAGAACACTCATCACTCACACACACACACACACACACAGCATGCTTCATGACCACCACAATAAGAACCAAAGAACAACACACCAATGTGTGAGTGTCTGTGTGTGCGTGTCCTTAATCAGATAAAACAATTGGTTTTCGACAGAGAGGTGAAAACAGAGTGGAAAGATTGGGACGCAAAAGAAGATAACGCACACACACTTATTCAGAAACCTCTATACACACACACACACAGACACACCTATTATTGAAACCTTTATACACACACACACACACCCACACACTTATACAGACACCTCTATACACACATCTACACACACATGCAGACCAGCTTTGACCCCCTGAGACAAAGACGTCTCTGACGTCCCTGATGTCTCCAGTGTCTCTAACGTCTCCACTCACAGTCACTCGAGCCACGACTTTAAACGCACTCAGATGAGAAGTGTAAAAAAAGAATGTCAAGAAAAAGGTGTTAGTCAGCTTGTCTCGTGTCTGTCTTCCTATTTTATTTTGAAAATTAACCTTCCTCCTGTGTGTGTGTGTGTTTGTGTATATTGTCTTATATTGTCTCCCAGTGTCCTGTGCCACGGAACCAGCGGATGTAAACTGCCACGTCTTTATTTAGTCTTTATTTCGTCTCGCTCTCCGTTTGTTCTCCTTCTTAGATTTATTTTATCGCCCACGAGTGATTTTCATTTCGGCGGCTCTTGCTCTTCTTTTTTTTAGGCTAATTAGCCACGCCTCCAACCCGCCTCTTCCGTTATTTCTACAAATACAGCTCAGCCCTCTCTTCGCGTCCGTGGGTACGCATTCTGAAACACGACCCAAGTCAAGTAACACACGATCGAACGCAATTCACGTTACTTACGACCACTTTACCAACGTCACGTCATCTAACCTCCGGCACCGAGATGCCATCGCACTTTCCCGTTCAAACGACAACAACGTTTTCTCCAGGAAGGACCAGCACGAACCACTCCAAAGTCTCCAAGATTCCATAAGATCTGAAAAATGCAACGTCGCCTCTGTGATCCAGATGCCGCTTTCCTCAACAGAGAAGCAACCGAATAGCCCAAACCAACTTTCCCCCGGACTCACAGCACGTAACGTTAACCGGAAGCTCCAGCACCGCTACGGACGAGCCCCCGCAAGCCAGCCTTCACCTATATCCAACCGGACCGCGGTAAACCCGCAAGAACTAAAGGAAACGGAATCTTATCAACAGATCACATACAAAAGCTAAACTCTTGACTTTCTTAGCGTTTTGTACAACCGCCAGTCAAACCCTGGCGCGCCTCCCGATGACGTCATCTCGCCACAAAACTACGTTGATACGTCACCAACCCAGTTAAAGACACAGTGCATAAAATCATTCAGTAGAAGAAGCTTATAGCTGCATACTTCCTACTGTCTCGTAGATGCAGCCTCGCAATGTTTTGCATGGCTCGCTAATTAAATACTCCCAGACCTTTTTCTTTTCTTTTTGAAGTCTTGCTTCCTGCCTGCCCACGCCCTGTCCGCCACGATGTTCAAAAAACACTTCTCCCTCGATTGCAGCTAAACGCCGGGGCAATACTCCCCCAGCTCTTCCTATGGTGCTTTGCATCACCAAATGGAAATCACCTGGCACCGGGACGCCATACCAGCCACCCCATTCGTGGCCACTTGTGCTAGCTGTAGCTAACAGCAGTGGGAGGCTAGCTCACAACTGCCAACCTCAGGAACAGCACCAGTAACCGCACCCACCCGCTCCCGACATCAACACGCTTGTATCTCGCCCTTCTCCAGTCCCCACCGACCTACGTAAACCGATCATCGACGGTAATTATATCGACCTTGCCTTCCTCCTATTGCCTTCCCTTAACCAACCACCGGCCCACATTTCACCGGCAAACCAGCGTAACCACTCGAGAGAACACGACCACCGACTTCGCTTACACGTGCTCTCTATTCAGAGACGTGATCACTTTCCAATACCCCAGACGCCAACAGGAGCTTGACAACTACTTCATTATTCTCAACCTAGCTTTCCGTTCGGAGGCAACGGTTTCCATCAGTACCACATCCACCTTGCCTTGCAAGCCGCCGCCCATCTACATCGTCCATCAACAAATTCAACAAAGCACATACTGGGGCGCCATTGACAATCTACTGCCGCTTTTTCCGCCCAGGCAGTCGCCGGAGATACCAGCCCCAGGGTAGCAGCCCACAGCTAAACCGTAATCTCCAGCAATTACTCGTAACATCGTAACACAACAGATAACCAACAACGCAACTCAAGATCGTTACTCAACAAGAATGCCACGTCCACGTCTCCGGGATGCAAACTCGATTCCGTTACCCACATAACGTCAAAACAACGTGACAAAAGATGAAACCCAACGCCATCAAGGATGCCACGCCATCAAGGATGCAACGGCATCAACAATGCGATGCCGTCAAGGACGCAACGCAACAAGACAAGAACGTAACGCAAGCTGTAGCCAAGAATCATAGCACTGAGATGCCCGCTCACCCTTCCACCCTCTCCCAGCCTCCCCAACCGCTCAGCGTAACCTCCGGCCCCGGGATGACAGAGCCTTACGCCTCCCAGTGGCACCTTTCACTGTTACAAGTTAAAACAACCGGCACTGGAAGCCAGCTCACAGTTAGCCAGCACAGTCACAGCTCAACGTTAATTTTCAGTATAGTAAATGCAACGACGCCCCACAAATGAAACCCAACAAGGATGCAACACAGCCAAGAATGTAAAGCAGCAACGTAATGCCAGGCTCATGGCAACGGGATACTGACGGTTCCACCCGGGACCCGTCACTCAACCATCCACCCTTTCAAACCGAATCAGTCTACCAGCCCCTCGGCAAGGAAGTGAAAGAAAGCTTCATGATCGAACCTTCCACACAAACGCTTTTCCCTCATCGCCACATGAACCCCATCAGCATTGCAACTAGGAGATACCTGGTAAAGAAACGTATCAACATCGATCTCTACGCACCCCACTGCAGCATCATACCTCCAGACTTACCTCTCAAAGATACCACAACCCGCACCTCGCTTTAATCTGGGAAGCCATGTTCTCCCTGGCCTTTTTCGGATTCCTCAGATGCTTCCAACGCACGTCGCCATCCCTGCATATCCAACTTTTCCATCTCTCGGGAGACACCATGACAAACGAAAACCAACCAATCTCCGTACTCCAAGATACAGTCACACCTGAGTCCATTTGAATCCCTTTCCACGTACTTCCAACTTCGACAATCCCAAAGCCTATTACCAACAGAGCCACTCTTCATCTCAGAATCCGGCTAAGCAGCCACCAGATCCGCTACCACAGCCTCCCTTCATGGAACACCTCATCCAATCATGGACCGCTGGTCCTCACAAGCCTACCACCACTACATCCGCTCAGATCTCAAAGATTGTCATGCCACTCAATCACACCTCACATAATGGGAGTCTTTTGGGGGTTCGCGTTGCGACCAACCAGTCTTAATCGATCGACGACACATTCACTCATGTTAAGCGCCTCCAGTTGGATGCCGTGGACTTAGCTAGTGAAGTTAATAAACTTTGACTTTTTTTAACCTCATCAAGTGAGTTGTGCATTTGGGTTCAGGGCCGTTGTCCGGTCGTGATACTCTCTCCATGTACACACAATATATAGACAAACATCTACATGCACACAAACACAAACGTACACAATCATTACTTTTCGTTCTTTCTCTCTGAAGTTAACAAAAACAGTTATAGACAATAATAACGTAAAAACAATAGAATATATGGACGATGTGTCATTGTGTGTGTGTGTGTGTGTGTGTGTGTGCACATGCAGTCTGTTATTTGTGTGACTTTGTGCGTCCTGAGGTGGTTTTGTTAAATCCAGGTCAGACCGCAGAGCAAGGACAGGCACACCCGAAGGCCACTAGTGTGTGTGTCTGTTGGTGTGTGTTTATAGCTTTGGACAGGTGTGCAACCCTCCAACAAACATCCGCCCCTCAGCCCTTCATCCTCATTCAGAGTGTGTGTGTGTGTGTGTGTGTGTGTGTGTGTGTCTGTGTTTGTGCGCCTCCCGTCGGCCTCTTTCTGACTGAATGTTGACCTGTAATGTATTTCTACTTCCTGCGGCCACATCCATCTTTGGTAAATATATATTTCCTGTCCAGATGAAGCGTGCAAGCTTTGCTTTGATGTGGAACCAACAGCACTGCATCCTTGGTCATTACCACACGACTACAGATGTTCCGATACCATTTATTCCCTCCCGATACCGATTCCGATATACGTCCTGTGGGTATCGGCCGATACCGAGTACCGATACCAGTGTCCCCTTAACTTTGGTAAATTTGTCGTGCTCTTTAGCGTGACGCGTCTTCAGATGTTTGATTAAGTTGCTGGTGTAGAAATTTGCAACACTCGTGCCACCCCTCGAAATTGCTTCTTTGCACTTGTCGCCGTTTTACTGGTGGGAAAAGCCACTGTACTGTAGTACAGTACAGTACAGTACTGAAGTACTGCCAATTTTGTAACATTTGGGCTTCAAGCCGAATGAGAGAAGAGCCAATCAGCGTGAACGAGCCGCTAAAACAAGAAGCATCCGCCGTCTGCAAGCTGAACTACTGCCGCTTCCTGCGGCTGCTCGTTGCCTCTTTGGGGGAGGATACGCAGGGAGGAGACGCAGGGCACCGTCTTGCGTCTCCTCCCTGCAGCTGCTGGACACATCAAGCCCGTGTCCCTTGCACTTTATATTTTTATTTATTTAGGATATTTTTTTCACATTCTAATCTAATGTCTAACTATTCTGATGAATAAAACCTTCTTTGTTCTTTGAAATAGCGTACTTGTACTTCTATGCTATTATTTTGTCATTATATTATCAGTGGTATAAAATCATATCGCAATGAATGTAGGTGCAATAATCGCACACCAGAAATGGTCTTTAGCTTTGTCCACCGTATGTGTGCTTCTGTCCTCAGGTGTAGATGCATGTGTGAGACACATACAGTATATAAGAAGATTACATTCATGTATTACATTAAATGTACTATTTGTTTTCCATCAGGAGGTCACTTCTCCATCTTCTATCCACATGAGAGAAAGAAGAAAACATAAACATTAACAAACACTTTTCTATCAATGTAATAAAAATGATACGACAGGAAAAAGAGTCCCTGTTCTTTATGATACTTCTTCAAACAGAGTTAGAGATGAGAAACAAACGAATTCTTTGGGCTGCTGCTGCTGCCCCTGGTGGCAATTTACTGCAGCAGGAAGCGTGTTAGAAAAGGAACTAGAGAGCGAGTGAATCAGTGAAGCCAAACGTCAGAAATCAGGCTTCAAGAGGCGTTTGAGGAGCAGGAGGTTCCACCTGAACGGGTTGTTGAGCACACATCAACACACACACAACACACACATCAACACACACACAACACACACACAACACACACACACTCACACACACTCACACATCAACACACACACACTCACACACACATCAACACACACACACACTCACACATCAACACACACACACTCACACATCAACACACACACAACACACACATCAACACACACACAACACACACACAACACACACACACTCACACACACTCACACATCAACACACACACACACTCACACACACATCAACACACACACACACTCACACATCAACACACACACACTCACACATCAACACACACACACACACACACACACACACATCAACACACACACACACACACGCACACACACTCACGCACGTGTGACTCAATCAGCTGAATTCTTTCCAAATCAACTCCGGTGTAATCAGGTGTCACCAAATGACACTATGTGTGTTTTTGTGTGTGCATGTGGGTGTGTGTTTGTTTGTGCACACCTGCTTGTTCTTTCTAGTTCTGTTCCTTTATACCTGTGTATGAAGATGTTCCTTCATCACACCTGTGTATGAAGATGTTCCTTCATCACACCTGTGTATGAAGATGTTCCTTCATCACACCTGTGTATGAAGATGTTCCTTCATCACACCTGTGTATGAAGATGTTCCTTCATCACACCTGTGTATGAAGATGTTCCTTCATCACACCTGTGTATGAAGATGTTCCTTCATCACACCTGTGTATGAAGATGTTCCTTCATCACACCTGTGTATGAAGATGTTCCTTCATCACACCTGTGTATGAAGATGTTCCTTCATCATACCTGTGTATGAAGATGTTCCTTCATCACACCTGTATATGAAGATGTTCCTTCATCACACCTGTGTATGAAGATGTTCCTTCATCACACCTGTGTATGAAGATGTTCCTTCATCACACCTGTGTATGAAGATGTTCCTTCATCACACCTGTATATGAAGATGTTCCTTCATCACACCTGTATATGAAGATGTTCCTTCATCACACCTGTATATGAAGATGTTCCTTCATCACACCTGTGTATGAAGATGTTCCTTCATCACACCTGTGTATGGAGATGTTCCTTCATCACACCTGTGTATGAAGATGTTCCTTGTTTGTCCTCCCTCTCGGTAGTCGTGTGTACTTGTCTCCTATTCTCTCGTAAAGAGACGCACAAAGAGGACGAGTGGGAGGGAGAGAGCCAGTGATCAATAAGTCAGCTCTCGTTTATCATTTCTTATTACAGTTTTTACCAACTGCTTACACACATTTTCAAAACTAAGTCTCCTTTTTTCAAAACTCTACACACAATTCTCAAAACTGCACACACAAAATGCGAAATGCCTCACATCTCCTTCTAAATTGCAACACTGCATTCAAAATGCCACAAACACGTGAATGAAGCATTTGCATCAAATGGCAAACACTTCTTTCATAATAATACGTTGTAAACACTGCTGTTCTGAATCTAAAGCGCTTTGGTCTTTCATAGGCTGATATCTACATTTCAATACAATGTTCTACAGTGAAAGTGATGTGCTGAGAGGGTAACAAGTACGCCGGAAACGCCAATGCAATGTAGACACAGAAAATATGTATTATCCCAAACATTACTATAAACATGTAAACCAAAAGTATATTCTTTACAGAAGAATACGGTAAATTGTGTGTGGGATCCCGGTCCAGGAATTGGCCGGGGGGGAGAAGGGGTGCAGTCCCCAGTGCTAAGCTTCATCTCTTCTCAGAGCGGGGTCTGGCCACAAAACTTCGTCCACATCACAAGATACGTATTCTCTTGCCAAACATCGAGGGAAGTATTTTGTAGCATGGCGTATCCAACCTTGGACAGAGGCAGTTTCTATGTCCCCACATGCGTCCTCCATTGCCTGGAGAAGCGACATGGGGCATAGGATTGACGATCATACACTTTCCAGCGCCAGGCTGAGAAGAATTCCTCTATGGGATTTAGAAAAGGTGAGTATGGGGGTAGGTACAAAACTACAAATTGTGGATGGGTGGCAAACCAGTTTTGGACCAGAACAGCCCGGTGAAAACTAACATTGTCCCATATAACCACAAATCTAGCAGGCGCCTGAGCTGGATCAGGGACAAGCATTGTGTGAATTTCATCCAGAAAAGTGAGTATATGGCCCCAGTGTGGCATTGTGATGGAGGACCCCATTTTGAGTGATGGCAGTACACATTGTTATATTACCCCCACGCTGTCCAGTGACATTGGTAATTGCCCTCTGTCCTATTATATTTCATCCACGGCGCCTGGTCTTGGTGAGGTTGAAGCCGACCTCATCTACATAAATAAATTTGATCATGTTGCTGATGCCGTGAGAAAGGAAGCCATGATTCGGAAGTGCCGAAGAGATCGCCGAAGAAATGGCCGTAAAGCAGCACCTCCGGCAGTATGCAAATATGTGACGTCACTCCTTGCACTCCTTTTGAATGCAAGTTTCAAATTTCTTGACAAAAAAGTCTGAGAAAAGTGGAATTATAGGGGGTGAAGCCTCATTGGGTCCAATTAGGGGTGTAACGATTCAGCTGTTGCATCGATTTATCAATTTTTATTCCTCCGATCCAACTACATCGACCTGTGCTCGGCAAGTTGGCCATATGGACGACATAGATCGATCTAAAATCGATTTCAAATGTATTAAATCGATTTTATCGATACCAGGAAATAACCCATTGGATTTAAGCACGTCAGACTTTTTTCTTAGCACTTTTAATGATAAAGGCTTTCACGTGATCATCAGCTTTTTATGTGATCATCTCCAGATGATCACATAAAACGTTTTCTAAAGTGATTACTCATTAGAGATTTACAAACGTCTAGTTGTGATTAATCTAGTTTAATGAATTCCAAAAAGTGGGATTAGTTAGTTAATTTATTTTAATCTAATGACAGTCCTAATTGAATATATATCACAAAGGTGTAGTACCAGTACCTTTACACACACACACACACACACTCCTTCTCCCTTCATTGTTTAAAGAAGTTATTCATGTAAGGAGCCGAACTTGATTAGCATTAGTAACTGTGTGTCATAATCAATATTTAAATGTTTAGTTTTACATTTGTAGAGCTCATCTCTTTCAGTGACTGCTATAAACACTAGTATAAAAAACGGTGCCTACATAACCCACGCACACACACACACACACACACACACACACACACACACACACACACACACACACACACACACACATGACCCTTCCCACAGGGGGCCATGCATGACGGTGGCATTAACTTTCAACAGAAAATTACCCTCAGCTAACCAATTAAGCACCTCTTAAATCTCCTTAGTGACCCATTTGTGTGAGTGTGTGTGAGTGTGAATGTTGAGCAAAGGTTAATGGGACCTCAGAGGGTTCGGACGAGCTGTCACATGCACACACACACACACACACACACACAGGCTCAGTGCTGATTGGTGGTCTGAGGACACTCGCACTAATACTTACCATACTTTATACTCAACCCTCTCCTCTGATCTCACACACACACATAGACGTCTTCAGGAGGAAGGAGAAGATGATGATGATGATGATGGACTGGACGCGGACGTGAATGCTAGCTGGCTAATGCTAGCTGCTCAGTCACATTCTATTGAAATCACTTGTTGCATAAAGGCAGTATTAACCAATATGAAACGTTCTCCTCCTCCTCCTCGTCCTCTTCCTCCTCCTCCGTTACATCCCGGCTGTCACTCATTCCTTCTCTGCAGTGAAACACACCCTCACTTTGTGGGTTTATTTTGGGTCTCAGTCTGAGAGGCTCAGAGAGCTGAAGAGA
The DNA here is from genome assembly GCA_021346845.1 of Apeltes quadracus. Taxonomy (NCBI): domain Eukaryota; kingdom Metazoa; phylum Chordata; class Actinopteri; order Perciformes; family Gasterosteidae; genus Apeltes; species Apeltes quadracus. Next base: position 19,908,316 of record CM037933.1, on the reverse strand, counting down.
GCTGATGGAGATGATGAAGGTGAAGGAGGATCTTTGAGAACCTTCGTACGATCACGGCTGCACATATGACTAGATCATAGGTTTAAATATAAAACAAAGATGAACTAAAGTTTGATATTATTATTTTAGACTGATTTATGTCTTCAGCTCGTATGAATAATGCAAGGACCATGGCCTCCTCTTCCGTGTGAGATGATGTGGAAGTGCAGCATGCATGTGCGCCATGTGGGTCTGTGCACATTAAGAGTGTGTTAATGAACCATCTTCTCTGCCCACAGAACTGTGGAGGACTTTAAGTAGATTCATAATTAGTCAGGAGTCATAATGCAGCTCATGCAGCATCTGCTCTGCTGCTTTCTCACTAACTGTTCTTTGTGATTATTAGAATTAGAAAGAATATTAAATCACAGCCCGATGTTGTTAGCGAGAAGCCTTCTCTCCTGTACGTGATCGAGGGAGAGAAGAGGAGATGTAAGGAGACACAAATAGACAGTGAGAAGACACAACAAGACCACTAGGAGGTCTAAGGAGATATAAGGAGACACAAGTAGACAGTGAAAAGACAGAACAAAACCACGAGGAGGTCTAAGGAGATATAAGGAGACAGAAGTAGACAGTGAGAAGACACAACAAGACCACGAGGAGGTCTAAGGAGATATAAGGAGACACAAGTAGACAGTGAAAAGACACAACAAGACCACGAGGAGGTCTAAGGAGATATAAGGAGACAGAAGTAGACAGTGAGAAGACACAACAAGACCACGACGAGGTCTAAGGAGATATAAGGAGACACAAGTAGACACTGAGAAGACACAACAAGACTACAAGGAGGTCTAAGGAGATTTAAGGAGACTGAAGTAGACAGTAAGAAGACACAACAAGACCACGAGGAGGTCTAAGGAGATGTGAGGAAGGAACGGCGTCCCACTGGTACAATGGTAGGGGAAACGACAAGCCACAAGGAGATATAAGGACACATAAGGAGACACAAGGAGACACAAGGAGATATAAGGAGATAAAGAGAAGATACAAGGAAGCCAGTGACAGAAACAAGCGGAGAACAAAGAAATATAAGGAGACACAACGAGGCAGTAGAAAAACGCAGTAATGTAGAAGACATGTACACATGTACTATGTGTACTGTACATATTAGTACTTGAAGCAGTTCATGAGAAGAATGTCCTAAAAATGTTAAATGGGGCATTCTGGTTACTTTTCCACTCAATAGACTTTAACACTACGCGTCCTCATCATCCATCTATTGATCTGTTGATCAAGCTGCCCATCCACCCCCTCTTCCATAAATCCATTTCTCCATCCATTCACCCATCCATCCCTCCATCCACCCATTCGCTGATGACACAGCCTGCAGGGACATTGTGGGTTAAGTGGACCCATTGACATGGACTAGTGGAGCCGGGTATCGAACCGCGGGTGCTGCGGTTGAAGGACGACCGTCTCTTGCATTTACCCACATTCTCTCCATTGGAGTCATCTCATGTTACGTACTATACAATAGTATTCTACGGTACTAGTATACACACTAGCACTAGTATGGTACTATACTCTTATACCAAAGGGTTTTACACAGGTGTTTCTGTGGTGCTTCTGAGGACAAACGTTCGGATGTCCAGACCTCTCTAGCTTTCTCTTCCTCACCTATCATTTGTTAGTTCTGCCCTTTGTCCTCCATCTGTTCTCTGTCGATTCTTGTAGTTTTGTCTGGACTTGGGTCCTTGTGTACTTGTGTCCTTGTGAACTTGTGATACGTCATAAGTTGCAGCCCAACTACTGTTTCATTCAAAGTACTGCGTCTCACTAAGAACTTTTAAAATGCCTGAGGGACAATGTCCAGAGAGATGAGGGTCAATATTCCAGAGGGACCAGAGGCAGCTGGCCAGAGGGACAAACAGACCAAACGTCTAGAGGGACGAGAGTCAACCATCCAGAGGGACAGGGGGAACAAACATCCAGAGGGACGAAGGTCAAACGTCCAGAGGGACGAGAGTCAACCGTCTGGAGAGACCAAACGGCAGCGGGCCCGCAAGACAGCGGGCCGTCCAGTGCCGTTCAGTCCCCCCGTCCGTCTGTCAAAGTGGCCAATATCTGGCCCGGAAATGAAATGAGTTTGACACGCCTGCTCTAGAGATCCATGAAGACCAAATGTCCAGATCAATTATAGCTCAAGTGTTAGTTTAAAAGGGTTTCACCCTAACTGGGGTCGTAAACACACACTCACACGCACAAATATACAGACATATTCACGCATGTGTCACGGCCAAACTGCCATGTGAGGGCTGGGGGGGGGGGGGGAAACACTGCACTCACGCACACACACAAACACACACTGGACGCCCTCGGCATTCCACATGTCCTTATGCTATTGACTGTCAGTTAGTCAGGCCAATAGAATAAGTGCTGTGGATTAGGTGGACACACACACTGGACATAGACACACACACACACATACAAGGAGAGGAGGACACACACAGACACACAGGGAGGAGGACACACACGAAGGGGAAGACACACAGACACACACGGGGAGGAG
>CM037933.1:19768265-19903265 GCA_021346845.1 Apeltes quadracus | reverse complement strand
CCTCGCACCTGGGGGAGATGCGTCACTTCTCACCTGGGAAGAGCTGCGACGCGGCGGCGCCCAGAAGAACAAAGTGGAGCAGAACTGCAGAGCGCCAGCGGGGGGGGCTCCGGGGGTCCATAGTTCCGCTCTCGGTTGGTCTTCTCACTCTGGGAAGGAGGGACACAATCCGTGAATCCAGAGACGCAGGGACACAAGTTGGACCCCAAAAGACGGGACCTGTCTCAGTCCTGTGTTCCTATCCCGGGTCGGACGGGGTCTCTGTGCGTGCGTGCGTGCGTGTGTGCGCGTGGGCGTGCACGCGTATGCCAGAGAGCGTGTGAGAGAAATGCAATACGTGTGCGCGCGCTCAGGTGGTCTCTGACAGACTGACAGTAAGTTGGAGAGGAAGGAGAGTAGGGCGCATCCCGCCGGGACGGGGGGCCGCCTGCTACTTCCGCTCTGGACTTTCACAACAAGATCCCGTGTAGCAGCAAAGAAGTGCGATTTAGACCAGACTGAGGAGACCTAATGAGTGAGGGGGGGCACAGTCCTCACACACGAAGCATACTCCCATTTAGTGATAAGATGGTGAGGACACAGACACGCACAGAGTTTCTGACTGTCTCTGTCACCCCTCTGCTCACTTTCCTCACACTGCACAAACACTTCATTTGTCACGTCCTGTTTGCTGGTGCCCTTTAGATATTCCAACTTTATTTTTATTTTTTTAACTAACCCCTAGCCTTAGTCTACTAACCCATAGTATTGTATTATATTATATTTTATTCCTTGCTCTATGTTGTCTTGTTGTCCATGGTCATCTTGTCTTGCACCAACCGCCAAGTCGAATTCCTGGAATGTCTGAAATAATATAGCAATAAATGTTTTCTGAGTCTGATTCTGATTGGGACAGCGAAGACACAGTAAAGAAAGACTGAGGACACACTGGACACAGTGACGAGACATTGAGGAAAGAGTGAGGACACAGAGGGACACAGCGAGGAGACATTCAGCTTTTATTTTGTTAGGACCCAAAGTCGTTGGTGCTGTACGCAGGCTTTACTCAGAAAGGCCTTTCTTTGTGTCTCCCGGGTCCTAGTGCCTGATCACTCCGCAAGGAGACCCTCCAGACACCTAAAAGGGCTTTTTCTTCGACTGAGATTCAAAGGAAATCCAGTCTTTACAGACCGAAAAATCATTTTTTGTGTTGGACCACGTTAGCAGGGACCGTGACAGCTGATCATATGCTGCTTGCATTATGCTGATAAAAGAAAAATAAAACAGATTTATATCCTCTATGTTAACTTGCTGTCGCTCTCCTCTTATATTCCATTAAAGTGCTGTGCAAAACAAGTTTTTTTAATGTATTAATTAATGTATTAATCACTGTTAATCACAGAACAATCATGTAATTAAGAAACATTTTTTTCATCTTTGCCCTGTACTACTTTTAATACTATATTATTTAATAATTCATTACTCTATTTCGTGAGTTAATGCATTGTTTTAAGACAGTGATTCTCAAAGTGTGGTTCGCGTACCACTAATGGTACGCGGGGCTCCCTCTAGTGGTACGCCAAAGAATCACTGAAATTAAAAATATATTTATTTATTTTTAACTAAACATTTAAGTACAGTGTTTATTTAACTTTTATGTGCAATACATTTTAATTTAATCATTATTTAAGTACAGGTTTTTTTCCCCCTAAATTCTCCCTATATTTAAGAGCAGTCTTACTGTTGAAACTGTAAAATGTTACAATGGCTGACAATATTAAATATACTTCTTTAGGAATAAAACCTCTGCTACGCTATTGTATACTGTTGGTCATTATGGTGGTATTTATGGTGGTAAGTATTTTCTGAGGTGGTACTTGGTGTACAAGGTTTGAGAACCACTGCTTTAAGAGATAAAGAAATTAAATAATGTGTTATATTTTTCAAAACATTTCGTTGTAACTGAAAAAGATTCAACAAACAACAAAACTTGGAATACTTTCACAGAGCAGCCTTGTGACAATTACATATATTCTATTCTATTACAGAACTATTCATAGATGGGCAATTTAACTAAAATTCTCAATTTCAGGATTAAACATCTGAACACAGATATGCTTTCCTGCCAAACACTGTAAAGTATTTTTGTAAATACTATTGTAAAGTATTTTTAGCTTGCAGACCGATCATTCTAGGATAAGACCTAAACACAATGTACTGAACTACAATCGTAAAAATACTTGAATGTAGATATTGGCTCTCACGCAGGTAGGAAAAAGAGGCACAGCAAAAACAATGTAAAATGGAATGTGGGCCCCTTTACACCCACCAACATTCCCCCATGGCTGCAGCTGCACAGGGTACAGTACACCTCCCTTCTGGCAGGACTTGAAGATCACAACTTCCATCACACCTTCCCCTTCAATGATGATCTCCGACGAGGCTGGACGGAGATGTAGGAAGGATGAGCACACAGCTCTTTCTTCCTCAACAAGGGGAGGATGTCAACTCTGTCTCAGACTGAGTCATCATCTTCCAAGTCCCTCTAAAAGCACAATGACATTTTCAACTCCTGGTTCCCTACCGGGAACGAGACGCTGCGTGAAACGCTGTGGGAACGCCTCTGCGTGGCCGCGTCATGAAGCACGTGTGAAATCAGTCCAATGGCGAAATGACCTATGTTTGATCATAGGCGGGTGACGTCGAGACCATGAAGCCATAAAGAGCCCCAAGATATAAGCCCATTCAGTCCGGTGTCCGCTCGCGTGTTAAACTCGCACGCATCGTTGTATTCGTCCGTGGCCGACGCAAAATTGCGCGGGGACGCAAGTTTGCCCGTCGCAGAAGAGGTACTGGCGAGCCATTTACACTGCATGAAAAGTGGGATTTCCGACAATTTCCGGCACCGTAAATTGCTGTGGAATTTCAGGTTTACGGCAATTTGTGGGCAAAGCCGAAATGTGCCGGAAATTGTCGGAAATTGACGCAGTCCCGGTGAGAGGCGACTCCAAAGTACAGAGCGGGGACGAAAATCTCACTTTTCATGCAGTGTTATCTCCCGCGACGCCATCGTTTAGGACAGCGGCATTGCCCCCCAAGCCTTTGAGAACCACCTCGGCTCTGGTGGGACGGGTATGGCTGCAGCCTGCAGCCTCCCCGCTGGTCTCGACGTCACCTGCCTATGACGTGTCATCTCGCCATTGGACGTATTTCACACGTGCTTCATGACGCGGTCACGCAGAGGCGTTCCCACAGCGTTTCACGCAGCGTCTCGTTCCCCTCAGGGAACTAAGGCCACATACGTAACCAGAGACGTTCCTGCTCCTGGTTTTCTGTGGAGTCCGACAGCCGGACCCGATCGGCCTGCGTGGTAAAACCAATAGGACGCACAAACAGGGGCCAAAGGAAAGGAGCCACAGCAACTAATGTAAGCAATGTGGGTTAGGGTTAGCTCAACGACGTAACAGACGAATCATATGAAGGAAGGTGTGAATTTTATTCTTTCGAACTATGTCCATGAGCTTCATCAAACAATGGAAAGTTACATACAAAGGCTGGTTGCTTGTCCGATTGTCCGTACTTTACGCATCAGTGTCCGAATAACTTGAATCATTGTGTGGAAAAACACAAGTTATACAGCTAGAAAACAAGAAATGAATGGTCCACCAACCAAAGACCAAAAGAACGTGCTGATTTATGAGGGACTTACATGAGGCATGGGGGATGACTTTGTAGATTTAGACCGAAATATGTAGAGGCTAAAGACTGTGCAGACCAAGGCGTGTATATATCCATTTATACACACAGATCTTTAAAAGATGCGTACTGTGGCTCACCTGTGGAATAAAGCTTCTGTCCTACTGTGTGCAGCCTGTACTGCTTCTGGGTCCTCACGTGAGGAAGACAAACCAATCAATGTTCTCAAGATTCATCACCAGGCGTTTTAGTTTGAAGTGAGTAATAAAACCTCATGTGTGCATCACAGCGTGACGTAACAAATGAAATGAACCTTATCTGCAGAAGCTGAGAAACGTTTGGAACAACACAGTGTAGCGTCAGTGAAACATATGAAATGTGCTTAAATTATAAGAACACGTGCACGTGTGGATGCTCAGCAAGCACACTGCAATACTGTATTAATGTTGCATCAGTAAGGAATATATGAGTATTTGGTATTGGTTGAAACCAGAGAGCACCTTGGCCTTCTCCTTACTCCATTATGTATTTCTATGCTGACAGCTACGGCATATTTACATTATTTATTGATGATAAAATCAATGTCTCATTAACATGAGGGCGTGATATCCTCCTCACCTCTGCATCATCACTTCTTTAGTACAAATCAATGATGCTCATAGAAGAGGGCTTCCAGTCCGATAGTTTATTCTTCTATTTTCGATAACAAATGATGTCTTTGTGTGCACTCACACTATTTACACCTCGACTTCTGCTGTAGTGAAAACAATTCATTAGTGAGAGCTAAAAGGTCCAGAGACACACACACACACACACACACACACACAGACACACACTGAGCGTATCAGAAACACATCGGGGGTCTCAGCCAATCAGAACTAACATCAGGTTTACAAGCGGGGCCACCTGAGGTGTGCATTGTGTTGCATTTTGTGTATATTGCATGCCTGACTGTGTGTGTGTGTGTATAACTAAATATTCAGGACAACATGACGCTGAGCTGCAGGGCTCTATTTGAATTTAGTGAGATGGAAATGGGATGAGGCCAAAGTGAGTCCGCCACAGCGTGATACACAAAATGATGTTATTAAGAATGGAAGTCAATGGAGACGCTGCGCGGGTGTGTGTGTCTGTGTGTGTGTGCCAGTCTAAATGATAAACAGAACGTTAACTACGTTTTTGAGAATATAATGACATCCTCATACCTTCTCCACCTGCTCCTCCTCCAGCTGATGGAGAAGCTGGAAAGGGGGGGGGGCTGTAGGGTTGTTAGATCTTTACCCTCTGCTTATGTTAGTACACATACTCACAGTGTCAAACACACAACATTGTTACACACCACGAGGAGCTAAGGATCAATCCACGTAAGGGTTGTTCGTCGACACCTGTCAAACGCTTTGCATTGTGGGACGTTAGCAGAGGTGACAGCACCTCACAGAGTAGATTCATTCACTCAATCTGAACATTTGGTTGGTTCTTGTTTATTTAAATGATGTGGAGAAATAAATAAAAATGTCTCCACTGAGTAAACTCTGAGTAAACTTTTTATTTCTCCACTGAGTAAACTCTCCTCCAATGAATTGTCACGTTAGGTTCACAACTCTTGTTTTTTTTGTTTTCCCAGCTTATTTTGCTCGTCTTGTCTCCTACTTCTTGTCCTTGTGAAGTCCTTGTAGTCATTTTGATAGAGCGTTTCCTTTACGCTGCACCTGCCTCAGCAGGCTCCTCAGGACTGTGAGCTAATAAAGGGGGAGCGCAGGGGTTAGCAGAGCAGATAGCTTACCCTGTGTTGGGTTAGAGTTAGCAGAGCAGATAGCTTACCATGTGTTGGGTTAGGGTTAGCAGAGCAGATAGCTTACCATGTGTTGGGTTAGGGTTAGCAGAGCAGATAGCTTACCCTGTGTTGGGTTAGGGTTAGCAGAGCAGATAGCTTACCCTGTGTTGGGTTAGGGTTAGCAGAGCAGATAGCTGACCCTGTGTTGGGTTAGGGTTAGCAGAGCAGATAGCTTACCCTGTGTTGGGTTAGGGTTAGCAGAGCAGATAGCTTACCATGTGTTGGGTTAGGGTTAGCAGAGCAGATAGCTTACCATGTGTTGGGTTAGGGTTAGCAGAGCAGATAGCTTACCATGTGTTCCCTCTACAGGCCGAGACCACGTTCACAGGTCACAACATGTTAAGGATATTAACGAGACAACCTTTAACGGGTCAGATGGAAGACTCTTCCTCAGTGAGCCATGGTAACACTGATCACAGAGCTCCATGGATCATTAATGCAGGAGTATTATGACGTGATGAAAGCTGCTGCTCCTCAACAACAACAACACAGCAGAGGAACAGATTTTAATTCCAACGCTTTCATCACTGCAGGAGAAATAAAGCAGCAACGTGATCCAGGCCCGATTGAAGCTGACCTGAGGCAGACCGGGTCTGATGGTCCTCCGTGGGTGAACCACCGAGTCCACGTGTTGCCAATCGCATTAGCTCTCTGAGGCCTCTACTTCTTCCCCATTGCTGGATCCTCTGATCGGGGAGGGACACCTGGCATCTTAGTGTCTCACAAGGGGGGGGATTAGGGCGAAGATGTGGACCCTTCCCACTGCAGCCACTGTGGTTCATATTTCAAAGCACTAAAATGGGCATCTTTGAGAAACTTTTATTTATGTAAAACCTCCGGCTGAGATGCTTCCATTCTCTCCTTACAATGCCATATTTGACTTATTGATGTGTGTAATCATGTCTCTTCACAACATGCTTTCCATGTAAATTAAGAAGTATTCACACAGGAAAGAGTCAGCGTGAGGTTGAATTATGTATCATTACTTATATATTATTATAATTTCCCACAGTGCAATGACTAAAAAACACAACGAACTCTTGTTGCATTGTGGGATGCTCCATCTGATGTGGTCCTGATCTTTCTCACTCGGTTCTTCGTGGTTCCTTCTCACCTTTGTCGGTTTACCTGATGGCTGTGTTCCTAACACACAAGTGTTGATCCTGTTTACTGAAGGATTCACCGACGAGGATCTCGTTAATCCAACGGCTTCCTGGGTCGAGGTGACGGGGCAAGAAGCCTGATTCCAGTCCGTCTAACTTTAGAGAGCTTAAAGAACTTGGATTGTCCTCTTTACTCAGGTGTGAACATTCAGAGCTAACTGGTCCCACTGGTTTGATGGGGGGAACCCTTTAGAACCCTTCCACAGAGAGGTTAAGCCAGAGAGGATGAGAAGGTGTCTAAAGCCGCCAGCCAGCAGGGACGCATGCCAAGACTTTACACGAGCTACTAAGCACGCAGAGGAGACAGTAAACACACAGTCGCTGTCCTCAACAAGAAGCACTCATGGTCATGACTTCTTTAAGGTCACATACCAGCTGAGAGGAAAAGCAAGGAAGCAAGGAAGGAAAGAGGAGAGGTTTAGAAGGAAGCAGGTAGCAAAAGTGAGAGAAGAAAAAAAAGGTGGAGAAGAGAAGATGTTGACATTAAAGCATAGAGGAGGAAGAGGAGGAAGAGGAGGAGGATTAAGACCTCTTCAATACTATGTAGGAGAGAGAGAAAGATAGAGACAGACAGACAGAGAGAGAGACAGGCAGTCCTTCCTCTGGATAATCCTTTCCACTAAAACTAATCTCTTCTCCGTCACACACACACTTCAGACTGTTTCCCCACCTCACGTGTGTTTGTGTGTCAGTGTGTGTGCGCATGAGCAGTTTTTGGACACGCTGACGGAATGTAAAGTAGATATTTGTGGTTACAGATATGAAAATGAAACGTGTTGATTTTTTGTTGTCTGATCTTGTCAGGTTCAAGGTATCAATGAAAAGTTGGAACTCTCCACTTCAAAAATGACCAAAACATTCTACCGCTACAAAATGAGCTTCATGCCTTCTTGCATCGTCAATAATCACAATGATAATCATCATTTCATATTAAGCTTTAAAGTCCTGTTCAGATATGAAGGAGCCCAGTTCAAGGATGATGATCTGAGCTCAGAGGAAGTGAGGTAGGGACGTGTCTCCATTCCTCAGCGCTCCAGAGTCATTAATCATCACACACACACACACACACACACACACACACTGTCACCTCCATGGCTGACAGATAAAGGATTAGAGGTTGATCCTGTTTAGCCCGAGCTGTTTGGCTAAGCTGACTTTCACACTACCAACCTCTTACAGACACACGCACACACACACACACACACACACACACACCCTGAAGCAAGGACAACACCTCAGCCATGAGTTATCTAAAGAAACACACGCGCACACACATTTAACCCCTGAACAAAAAACATTTCATAATCCAGAGATATGCATGTTTGTGAGTATCTGGGATGTGTTTGTGTGTGTGTGTGTATATATATATATATATATATATATGTGTGTGTGTGTGTGGGTGTGTGTGGGTGAGTTTCTGTGAAAATGTACAATTATTTCATTTTGTAGAGAATCTTCTGGAGGAGTTTAACTAGGAAGCAACGTAACACATCGTGACATAATGACATCATGTGACACATTATGATGCATTGCAACAAAGCGGCACATGTGACAAACGCAACATGCACCTGTTACTGCTGAGAGACAGAGAAAGGTCAGATAGACCTGGTCCTCCTCCTTCTCCTTCTCATCCTCCTCCTCCCCCTCCTCTCCAACAGGTAGACAACATCAGTGGAATAGATGAAAGGACAGCTGTTTCTGATGTTCTGTTGAAGCATGCGCTGCATCTAAGAGCAGCAACGTGTGGCTTCTGTTACGACTCGGCTCAAAACACAAAAGCGGGATGAAGCAACGTCGTTTGACTCAACGGGTTTTAATAGGTTAACATGACACACCTGGACTTTCTTTCGACGATCGGGTGTGTTTAATAAGTAGTTGTTATTTGGAAAACACTTTGCGATTGTATACGGTCCAGCAAACCTAGCTTGGAAAGGAGTAGTCAGCACAGGTAACATCGCCAGCACCTGATCACCTGTTTGAAAGTGTCTGGACTTGGCTTTGCGATCAAACAACCTCTGCATTTTTCCCTGTGACTTGGCTAACGTTCGTAAAGCAATAGCTCTCGCTTCGTACAATCGATAACGGAAGCTACTTACATAGTCTAAGACATTCTCAGGAGGGTCAGCGTTCGACCACTCATCCGCCAGGACAGCAATAGGACCCCTAACCGTGTGTCCAAACACCAACTCATTAGGGCTAAAGCCTATGCTCTCCTGTACCACTTCGCGAATGGCGAGTAACATCTATGGAAGCCCTTCCTCCCAGTCACAGTCAAGCTCAGCGCAATAAGACCTCAAGAATGACTTAAGTGTCTGATGGAACCTCTCCAGACATCCCTGACTATGCGGGCACTTGAGATATTATGTTTGACTTTAAGTTGTCGCATGACCTTAGAAAAGTTTCGGGACATGAAATTTGAACCCTGGTCAGACTGAATAGTTTCCGGAATGCCAAAGACTGACATGAAACTTGTTAAGACGCGGAAATGAGGAGAAGTCCTCGATAATTAGGCAAATACGCAGATACAGAAAATAATACAGTGTCACTTTAAATGCTAAATGAGAGACTCCAGGTCCTACCTATGAACCAAACTAACTAAACCCAACCTTCTTCAAAGGTGTACCGGACTCGGGGTGGTATTTAAACGCTGAACTCAAGGACAATTGGCGTTTTACACCGAAAATTTGAAGCGTACCTCCTACAGAGATTTGAAACCTCCATCTAGGATAACCTCCAAAAATAAGAAAGGCAAAATAACAAAGAAAACAACAAACAGTGCCTCGATGGAAGGATTTCGAATCCAGATGAGAACACGCTAACTGTCTGGGGTCTACTCAAATGACAAACACACAAATAACATTATGCATTTACTCACACATGCAGCAACCCCGGACGAGCCCCCAATTTTATGTTACGACCCGGCTCAAGGTGCAACACAAAAGCAGGATGAAGCAACGTTGTTTGACTTAACAGGTTTTATTAACGTACCAATGTACCAAAATAATAGTAATAACAAAGAAAGGTCTAGGGTTTAAAGGGAAACAAATGATACGCGACATGTGCGAGGAGACGCAGGGAAACACTCAGTCGGACTGGAAGTGTTCCGGCAGTGAGCTCCTCTGGAGTGTTGGTTTCTCGGGTGCCTCTGGAGTGAGTCTTGTCCGCCGGATGGGAAGAGTTCCTTCAGGTAAAGCACAGCTGTCTTAAATAGTCCCTTAATTATCAATTAGGGCGGAGGAATCGAATCAGAGACTCCCACGTCCTGGACCAATAGGATCAGGGACGTCACACTTCTTTCTTCAGCTTCTTTGTTCTTCCAGAACTCTTCTTCAGGGGAGCTTTTAGATGCCTTCCGACCTCCATCGCAGACGCCGCTACGTCCTTATCTGCATTACTGTGCATCATTAGCTTCCTCCATCAGAAGGGTCAGTCTGTCCTTTTGTTGGATAACAATTCTACCAATAGAAGACGTCCTGGATTGCTGCTGTACACGATATAGAAGCGTCTGTCCTTGAGTTGGGATGAGTGTGAGTCCTACTGTGACACCAAGAGAAGTGAGAATCAGCTGGAATAGCAGGTAAGTAAGGACACATTTTAAACAATGGATCCCTTACATGACCTCCATGACTTCACATCTTCATGTTGCTGACTGGCACTTCTGAAAGGCTCAGAACTTACAAATGAACTTTACAAAATGAACTTTGTACAAAACAGTAGGAAGCAGTAGGGGCCGTGTGAAGTGTTAAAGGACGTCAGTGTGTGACTGGTGATGACCATTTAGTAGATTAACCTTACTACATTAGTACACATCTGATCTGATATTTGAAACTATAGATCACACCTGCTGTGTGTGTGTGTCTCCTGCACCTCAAAGATCATCTTAAATGGCATGTATTTAAGCTGCATTCTCTGTAGTGACCAGCAGGGGCGACTCCTCTGCTCCCATAGACGTCTATGAGAAAGTGACTCTACTTCTCTCTTGATTTGTTCTCTTGATCTCAGTCTCTAGTTTCAAGTCTTCTTCAACACAGCATGATGTTTGTGATATATATGTATATTAAGGGTGGCGTTCGGTTCGTGTGTGTCGCACGGTTCGACGCAGGCGCAATGTAGCCGCGTGGCCGTTTGTCACTTCAGACAGAGTGTTTCCTTTTCGCGCGAAATAAGAGTTGCATGGACGCGCAAAAAGACATTAAAAGTGGAGCATGGAGCGCTGCAGGTCACGTCACGTGTAGAAACGGCAAGTGGGAGCGATGAGGAAGGCTGCCCGGAGTTGGAGGATGCGCTATCGGTCGGCGTCTGTATTCTCGCGCACATAATCAGGGGGAGGGGGGACTCAAAATGTTTCTAAACTTAAAAAGGCTTTTTTGGGGTTTGAATTGTTTCACTTCTTACACAGATAGTCTAAGTATACATCATTATGTTATTTACAATACACACAATTGTTTTAGATTTTTCTAGGGGGGTCCTGACCCCCCTGTTCCCCTCGGGATTTACGCCTTGCAGCCCACGTAGCTCTTATTTAAAAGACAGAGCTGCAAGAGTTCCTCTCTTCTTCCTTTAAAAGATACACTTTTTGTAAGAGCTACACTGAAGTTGGCAGTTTGATTAAGTTAATTTTATTTTAATCTTTGTGTGCTAAAAGGCACATAAGTTCCTGTTGAGATACATACATATTCTCCTTTTTTGCCAAATAAATGAAAAGTATGTCTTCTCTCTCATACCCAGCAGCAGATGCAGGAAAAGACCAGCACTATCGCAACCAACTCTGCTCGCCTCGGTCTTAACATCCACAGAGGGAAGAGCAAAGTCATGAGAGTCAACTCTGACAACACTGCACCCATCATGCTGGAAGGCGAAGCTCTGGAGGAGGTTGAGGAGTTCACCTAGCTTGGCAGCATTGTCAACAAGCAGGGTGGAACAGATGCAGATGTGAGAGTCAGGATTGGCAAGGCCAGAGTTGCGTACCTCCAACTAAAAAACATCTGGAGCGCAAAAGACCTGGCCATCACAACAAAGATCAAGATCTTAAACAGCAATGTGAAGTCAGTCCTACTCTACGGAGCTGAGACATGGAGGACTACAGTGAATACGACAAACAAAATCCAGTCATTCATCAATACCTGTCTGCGACGAATCCTCCAGATCCACTGGCCTAACACCATCAGTAACAAAGAACTGTGGGAACATACCAGCCAAAAGCCAGCGGACGAAGAGATCCTCCAACGACGTTGGAGATGGATAGGCCATACTCTCCGTAAACCAGCCACAAACACCACAAGACAGTCCCTCAAGTGGAATCCCCAAGGGAAAAGAAAGAGAGGTCGGCCGCGAAACACCTGGCGTAGAGACTGGGAGGCAGACGCCAAGAAAATGGGCTACACTTGGGGACAGCTTGAGATGTTAGCTCAGGACCGAGATGCTTGGAGAACTCTTGTTTGCGGCCTAAGCCCCAGAAGGGGTAGTAGGCGATGATGATGATGATGTCATCAATGTCTTTCTTGCCGTATCAATATCTCAGTTTCCCTCAGAGATGGTCCCAATAATGTGCTTTGTTACAAGATGTAACACTTTCTTAAATACTGTAATCTACATTGTGGATAATTCAGCTATATATCATATGCTGAAGTACATTTCTGGAGCATAAAATATAAAATAAAAATAAAAACAAGAACCGTACAGAACCGAAAACCGTGACACAAACCGAACCGTGGGTTTTGTGAACCGTGCCACCCCTAATGTATATATATATATATATATATATATATATATATATATTTATTTTTTAAATAATTTAATATAATTTTTCGTTTTTCTTTTTTTGGGGGGCTCCAGAAGACGTGGAGGGATTCAGACTCATGTCCCAGAATGCATTATTATTCTTTGCGGTTTTGTCCATGTTGATCGAGTGTATTCATTCTGTAGTCTTTCAGTGTGTTTTGGGTGTGGATGGCACAGACCCCCTCTCCCTGTGCCCCCCAGCTCCGTCTCTCCTGCCAATAGCTAATTGATTTGGCTCCATTCAGCCTGCTCTACTTACTCAAGTAGTTAATTAACTCAACTTTTAATTGGTTCCACACAGCGCCTGGCTGAGCCGTGAAGCTGATGCCGGTGGTGTGCGTCCACTCAGCTTCTGCCTCACCGGGAGCCCTGCAGCTCCAAAGACCGGCCCCCCGAGGACGGCAGAGACCAACCGGCAGTGTCCGTCTCCATAGGCCGACCTTCAGTGCAGCGCCTCTTTCTGCTTTTTTACCTCCATGCTTTGAGGTTCCTCTGGTAAATATACATTCATTATGATTTAAATTGGCATATAACACAGAATTACCATGTCACATCTGCATGGGGTTGATGAGGTTTTTGATTAATAGCAATTACTCTGCGATTACTTCAGCAGGTGCTGAGATGTCTGGCTTTCCAAACCACTGTTCTTGGCGTCATCCTGTGGAACAAAAGCTCTCTCACACCTTCCCTCCAGCAACTAGCAGCCTGACAATAAAAACTGGAGTAAGAAGTGAGGGCTAAAAGCCTTGTTATCAAGCCAAATCAAAGCAGGAGGATTCTAGTGCTGACACATCTCATCTCCTCACGCCTTTGTTTCTGAAGCTGAACGCTAACTAGTGTCAAAAAACTACAACGCTAAATCATTTCACCTGCATTTCTTCCCTTTATATAAGTAGTAGACGTAGTATTGGCGAGCTTTAGTATTAACAACCATTTATTCACAGCAGTACAGATGGAATATCAAGGATGGTGTATAGACAATGTATAGACGCGTATAGACGGTGTATAGATGGTGTATAGATGTGTATAGATGGTGTATAGATGATCTATAGATGTGTATAGACGTGTATAGACGGTGTATAGACGGTGTATAGACGTGTATACATGGTGTATAGATGTGTATAGATGGTGTATAGATGTGTATAGACGTGTATAGACGGTGTATAGACGGTGTATAGACGTGTATAGACGGTGTATAGACGTGTATACATGGTGTATAGATGTGTATAGATGGTGTATAGATGTGTATAGATGATTTACAGGCGTGTATAGATGGTGTATAGATATGTATAGTTTGCACTGTTTTATATTATGTACGTATGTAACTTTATGTTGCCCTGCACGTTTGTGCCTGATCTTGGCCAGGTCGCCGTTGAAAATGAGAATTTGTTCTCAACCGACCTACCTGGTTAAATAAATGTTAAATAAAATAAATAAAGACGTGTATAGATGGCGTATAGACATAACTTCATTATGAAGAACACCTTCATTATGGACCATCATCGTCATTTTCTCCAGCAAAGAGTTCCTTTTTTCCGCTGTGTTATTCTCACAAAGGGGAGGACAGATGCGCGTTGCACTCTCTGACGCTCTGGACCAGGTCCCTGGTGAGGGTCTTGGTGCAGAAGCACATTCCCTCCCCCTGTTGAATATTTTTCCGTTTTCCGCCATTTGAGTCCATTTTGGGCTGTTTATCAGGCGTGACATCCAAGTGCATTCTGGGAGGTGTGACACTGTTCGCTCTCTCTTCATTCATTTAAAGCTGAAAGCAATCATTGTGAGGTAAAGGAATTACTACAGCAAGAACACACAGAGCTCAGTGATAAAGCTCTAATACCCCTTTTCCACCTACAAGAACCAGGTGCCGGTTCGGAGTTGGTTCAACTGAGGAGCCTCCAAAGAACCGGTTGCTTTTCCACAGGCTAAAGAGCAGTGCAGAGCCAGGTCCTACGTCACTGTTACGCGGGGGGGTAGGGGGGAGTAGTTTTTATTTCCTGGTGGTACGGGCCGAGCTGACCGGGCATATACGCGCCGTTAGCAGTTAAATAGCAGTTGAGACCGTACAGTTTTCTTTCCGTACGCCGTAGCGGACAGTACCGGCTTACTTTCACCGCTGCTGTTACGTCTCATCTTTCCCCGCAACGTTAGCGCGGCGGCGCCGAACACAAACACATCATCAACAATGATGTTGATGTTCGTGGCTTTGCGGACCTACATCGGCATCCAAACACGGCGGATCCAACGTGTTCACGCGGCTCGTCTTTATTCGTAGACGGAGATTTTTAAAAATGGCGGTCACAAGTTTCTCTCGTCTCACGGAAACCACGCCCGCAGCCGCTGACGTAAGCGGCTCTTACTTCAAGCCCAGTAATGATATGGTGCTACTTAAGAACCACTTAAGCACCACTTAAGACGGTGGAAAACCAAAAAACCGATTTGGAACTAGGCTCTGGCTCCGAACCAGCACCGGCTCTGCTTTGGTGGAAAAGGGGTCTGTGGGGTCAGTGTCTCCTTATGGTGACGCCCTGTACCTCTTTAAAGGGCTCTGAGAAAGCACGGAGCTACACTGCCTCCTAGAGGAGTTCCTCCCCTTTATCTCTGAGATGGTGTTCACCCATTCATATATAAATATGTACACACCCACATATCCTTCCTCTCTAGCGCCACACAGGCAAGAACCGGACGAGAATATCCGTACTCGTTGCCCTCCTCCTCCTTCTTGACATAAAAACCTCTGCTTTTAACAGTAACGCAAAATAGTTACTTTCCCTGGTAACAAGTTACTTTTATTGTAGAGTAATTCAGTTACTAACTCAGTTACTTTTTGAACAAGTAGTGAGTAACTATAACTAATTACTTTTTTTAAGTAACTTGCCCAACACTGTACAGCACTGTGTCTCCAGCAGGAAGTACTGATGCTAAATGGTGGACAGAAGCGCCCTCTGCTGGACCAATCCTCTTACAGCATTTCTGGAAACTCACCCATTTTCTCAGAACTACAAACACAAAACCTCTGACTCTTCTGGCAAAATGAAACACTCGCCCTTAAACCATTTAAGCTGTGCTCAAAATACAAACACAGTACATAAATATTCAAACACAGTATACTAGTGAAAAACAATTCTAAATGAAAAGCATATTACAATGAAGCTCATATCAGTGTTTCCTCTGCCTCAGCGTCTTGTCTTCGTGCTTCGTCATCCACCTGACAGGCAACAGGGGAAAAACCCTCCGGTGAGCCGGACTCCGCAGTGACGTCACCACAAGCCGGTTCCATGTTAGAGTCAACGGTGTGTCTGTCACATAGAAACACTCTTATACTCTTCAATGGGGTTTAGAAAAGGGCTGCATGGTGGAAGACCTCAGTCACTCAAACAGTCGGGCTCATCAACAAACTGACTCTGACCTCCCGTTTTCCACCGTTCACCCTCTTCACACGTTCATCTATCAGCTGCTGGGCGGATCGACGAATGTTTGATAATCCATCGATCGTCAAGGTTTAGGAAAACCGTCTCCCGCTTATTGAATATGAATCTTAAACTGATGATCAGTTTAAGATTCATATTCAATAAGCATATTCAAGCTTCTCAGCCTTCATGAAACACTTATCAAATATTCTCTGACCAATTGATAAAATAAACAAGAGGTCATGAACCAATGAATTGTGTTGATATTTCACGTTTAACATGAATCTCTCTGCTTATTAGCAGTAGATAACAAAGACAAATGTTCAAGGACCTTTTCCATTTATTATTAAACGTTTTATGGCATTCTGTTCCTGGCAGTAATAATGTTTTTAGCTTTATGTCCTCTCTCAGTTACTGTAATCAATACTGATCATGTCAATAACCAGGATTATAACTTGGACACTAATTTAGTAAGTTGATTTTAAACAAGCTCCCTCGAACCTTCTTATTACCGATGTGTTCACAAACCATCATTATTAGTCATTATTATATCATTATTTTTATAATAAGACAGGTCCTTCACAGAGTCCACCATGTATCCCCTGCTTTATGGTCTGTTTGAATCATAATTCACTAAATGAACATCATGACCGTACTACAGGAGACTTACAACTAGAGACTGAGACCATAAACTCATGTTTTCAATGTTTACTGAGGGAATAAATCCAGAGAGAAGTAGAGTCATTTCCCTATAGACGTCTATGGGAGCAGAGGAGTCGCCCCCTGCTGGTCAATAAAGAAAATGCAATAGGACACTTTCTTTTCAGATTGACACGGATGCATGTGACATGAGATCTACTGAAGGACGTTGACCTCATTGCATCTGGACTCTGCAGGAAATGATGGGTTCTGGTCCGCCTTAGAGGTCCAGAAGGTGAACAAGGTGAACAAGGAGAACATGAATTTATTATGAACACACTTGTTGTTAAATGATGATGCTTGGAAGGAGCCACCTAATGACAATGTGCATTCGTATCATAGCAGAGAGATTAGCTCACCAGGGGCCTGCACCATGTGACCAGGGGCCTGCACCATGTGACCAGGGGCCTGCACCATGAAGCTGGTTGAACAAACTCAGGGTTCCAGAATTGGTTCAGAATCGACAAAACCAAACCGAAGCCATCAGGCTTTATTGGTACCATGACGCCGCTCATCAACTGACTGTCAACCAGGCTTTGATCCTTCAACTCTGATTACTCCGCGCGCGCACATAAAAGAGTGACGTCGGCACCGAACAACCAATCACGTTCGATATGGAGCCAGAGAGAGAGAGAGAGAGAGCGAGAGAGAGCGAGAGAGGGAGAGAGAGAAATATATTTTTCTGCAGAGGAGCAAGAAATTATTCTTCAGAAATATGATGAATGTAAAACACCGTCTCTGCTGCCAAAGCAAGAGAACGATATTAGAGGAACATTGCTGAGAGCGTTAATGCGTGAGTTAAAAAAATATATATAAAAATATAACTCAAACCATTTGCGGTGCAGTAAGTGCGGCTTCGACGAGTCACATTTGTTATTTGCGGCTCAACAAGTTCGCAAAGATGAGTTATTCCTTCCGCGGAATATCTGTATCTTTCATACACGGAAGCATCAGGAAAGTCAAGGGGATTTAGTCCCTAAAACTCTACGAAGTGCTCTTCTAACAATCTGCGCTGAGATGTCCTCAGGATTTGGAAGAAAAGGTGAAGCCGCAATGATGCAACAGAGAACAGAAGCTAGGAATTAACTACGTCAGCTGTTTCTTTGCTCACCGCTGATTGGTCAAACTTCTGACTGAGAGCTCGGATCCAGAACATAACCTGCCCCGGAGCAGGTGAGCCGTGCAGCGTGAGTTACCATGGCAACGAATACTGATTGGAGCCGAGCCACTTTCATGGTACCGAAAACCCGGAGTTGGTGGAAAGTAAGCTGAAACTTAGCTGGCTACCACCTGAACCAGCTTCATGGTACAGGCCCAGGTCACATGGTACAGGCCCCTGGTCACATGGTACAGGCCCCTGAACCGGCTTCATGGTACAGGGCCCAGGTTACCAGCTTCCAAGTTATTATTATAGTAATAAAATGTACATTTTTCATTTTTAGTTTAACATGTGAGGAGCTGAATATGAAGAATGAGTATGTTTTTATTTGGACCCTGATTCTCATTATGCATTATTAATAAACAGTCATTTTGATTCAACTATCATTCATAAATATAAAATCATATCCACATCACTGCTCATAATGTCTAGGAAGTATTCCTATAGAATGAACTGTGCAGCTCTCCTTGCTCAGCGTTTCCCAGCATGCATTGCAGAGTGGCTCTAAATGATTGACATAACAAGGAGGTTGAAAGTCATCTTTTATTGAACCATAAAAGATCCGACATGTGGAGACTCACAAGGGAACACAGAGCTAAAGTTACAGAGAAGAACCCGAAGATACGGACCCACACAGACTGGGGGGGGGGGGGGCGCTCGTTATCATCGCCATCATCATCATCCTCCTGCGTGCAGCTGGTTTTACAGGCACAAAGTGGGAGGAGTCATATCCTCGCTGTTATCCTTAGAATTATGTGACAGCGTTTTTGGGCTTCTTTCAGGTTCTGTTAAACCAACTCAAGTGTCGACAAGAGGTCAAAGGTCACTAGTGTCGCTCCCTATGAGCCTTGGTACTCAGTTACTTTATATGGAAGCTGTGAATGTTTTAAATGTGACAATAATTGTTTGGAACAGCTGGTCCCGGTTCACAGATTATTATGGGATGGACTCTTCATCGCGAAAATCATTTTGACGTCGGAGACGGCTTCACTACACTTAGAGAAAGGCATGCGCGTAGAAACAGGAAGTGATGTCACTGAATCAACAATGGACTCCTCTGAGCCTCCAAAAAGATTCTTACCGTTTTATTAAAGGGCCTCGTAATGAAAATGTTCTTATTGTTCGGCTCCCATTCCAAAAACCATTGTCTTTATTAAATGAAAGTTCATGTTTCCGTAGTGAAGATGAATATCTAATATATTCAGATTAAATAACTAAATAATTCCAAACATTATTCATTCAGATTAGAATCTGACTCAGAAGGTCAGAACTTCCTCCAATCAGAGGGAGCCGTAGTGTCACATGGAAAAGAGGAGCTGTTATTACTGTTTAGAGGCACTGGTCATAAACGGCTTTGTGCTTTGAGACGAGTGTTGTTCTACTGGAGGATAAACACAAACTACACACACTACACAACGTCTAAATAAGGCTTTTTACTTTGAATATTACAGCATCAAAAACAGACTCAAAGAATAGTTGGTGAATGGTTGGCAAAAAGAAAATAGTGTAATAAATTAGAGTCACAAACTTGTGACAAGGCAACGAATTAAGATTAGAATTAAAAGATATAGATGATGCACACACACACACACACACACACAAACACACACAGAGACACGTACACACAAACTTTGTGAAAAAATGATCGTTGTCTGAAAACAAACTAAAGTGAATCAGAGGTTGTGAACGGAAACATCCCTTTAATGTACATTACCCACAATCCCCCTCTGTCATGTATGATGCCACCAACGGAGAAACAGGGAAAAAGGCAGAAGAAAGAAAACGGAAACATTTAGAATTTCTAAAATTTTCCCAGATGAACCAAGTGGAGAGCGCCTGTGAGGAGAACCCTTTGGTCTCCTGTGTCCTCCTCCTCCTCCTCCTCCTCCTCCTCCTCCTCCATGAGGCCAGAACACTTCTCAGAGTGAAGAACCAGTTAAATGATGGAACTGATGATGTCATGATTGTTCTCTGCTGCTACAAATCTGGATTATTGTCATTGTCTGAGCTTCTGTCAACGAGAAGGCCTAGCAGCAACGGCATAGCCTGATCATAATAATAATAATACGGTCATAATCAATATGGGAAGGGGGGGGGGGCTCTACCTCCAGAAAGAGTACAAACTAACCAAGGTGTCACATGATGAGTGATGAGTGATTTCCCACATAATGCTGCTCTGATTCCCTGCAGCTCCTCGTTGCCACGACAACACAGCCTCTGATTGAGATGATTCGTTACCGAGGCGGCCCCCCAAGTCAACGCGGCAGGAAAGTCTCTGGATGCAGGAGGGGGGCAGGGGGCGGGGGGGGGGGCACAGAACATGGTTTCTTACACTGGTTTTGTATACAAGGGAGGGCGAGGGGGGGTTCTTGGTATATAAACAGAGCCAAGTTGAATATAGTCATCATGGTTATTCTTAGTCAGCGTCATAATAAAAGTCTTTACATGGACATCGACTGACAGACACGGCACAAACTTTACACTGTAGCAGGAGGGGGAGGAGTCGCCTCTTCTACGCCTCCTCTCTTTCCACCAGTTTCTGCTCCTCCAGACTCTCCTCTCTCTCCTCTGCTGCTCCTTCAGGAGCCTCGTGGGAGTCCGGCTCCTGGGGATCTTCGGGCGGAGGCGGGCCCGGTTCGGGGGTGCAGGTCGGGGGGCCGGAGGGAGGAGAGGAGGAGGCCGCGTAGAGGCTTGGGTGAGCCATAACTGTACTTTCTCTCTCCTCCACCTTTCCCATAGCCGCTGCCTTCTCCGCTTCCCTCTCCACCTCCTCCTGCCCTCTCTTCCTCCTCCTCTTGGGGCTCCCTGGCTCCACCGCGCCGGGGGGCATAGCGGGCAGCGCCATGATGCCGCCGTGGGGGAGGAACATGTGGGGGTACAGCAGGCCGTGGGACATGCCAGGGATCAGGAAGGGGTTAAAGGTCAGGTGGCTGCCGGCCCCGAGGTGGGCGGCGCCCAGATGGGACCTGCTGGTGGAGGTGATGACAGCTCCTTTCTCCTTCTCACCTCCTGCAGAGCCTGAGGAGGCTACGCCCTCCCGGTCTCCCGGAGAGGTCGAGGACGGGCTGGCGGTCTCAGACGTGGACGGGGCGGTCGTCGTGGTGACCTTTGAGGCTGAGGAGGAGGATGAAGAGGAGGAGCTGGGGTGAGGAGGCGCGTTGGCCATCATTGCCCCGACGCTAAACAAGGCGTGCTGTTGGATGCCGGCCCCGTGCGAGTGAGGGATGCCGTGCAGCATCATGGGTAACATGCTCAGCCCGTTCTTGCCGTCCTCCGTTGAGACTCCGCTCCCCTGGACGGTGCTCGAGAAACCGTGAGGGAACCCAGCCGCCATGATGCCGGCGATGGGAATCCCTTGGATGCTGCCGCGGAGGTTCCGCATGGCGACCAGGGAGTCCATGCTGTTGATCAACCCTCCGTTCATGAAGAGGGGAGGGGCGTGGCCAGCAGAGGAGGCTGAGTCGGACAGGAGAGGCTTGGGCATCTCGCTGCGGGGGCGACGGCCACGACGCCGAGAACCCGGGTCTCTGTTGACTGGTTCCGTCAGGATCCGACAGAACATCCCCTCAGGGAGGAAACCCTGCGGAAGGAGGAGAGGTCAAGGGTCACTGACTGAAAGGCAACTTTCACATTCTAAAATATAAAATAAGATAACCGCATGATGATCAGCTGATCCATTGGAGGTTTCATAGCAACAAAAATATAAGCGCTGTTGTCATGACAACAAGGAGCTCTGAATGAAGTGTTGATAACTCACGGAGTGTTTGACCACCTCGGCCCAGTCCGGAGCCACGTAGTATTCAGAGTTAGCATCCAGCCACCGGGACAGCTCCTTAATGGCGGGCGCCATCGCGCCGCCGAGCTGCAGCACAGGAAGTGGCAACATGTCAGTCTTCTTCAGGGTTATTAATAAGGTAGGAGTATCAATGGTTATTAATATGCTGTACCCGGCGTCCGGTGCCTCGGTGGACTACAGGAACTCTCT
This sequence comes from Apeltes quadracus, assembly GCA_021346845.1. Lineage (NCBI taxonomy): Eukaryota > Metazoa > Chordata > Actinopteri > Perciformes > Gasterosteidae > Apeltes > Apeltes quadracus. The sequence continues at coordinate 19,881,562 of CM037933.1, read as the reverse complement.
CCTCCCCCGTCAGGGAGTTGATGTCCAGCTTAGTCGGGTCTTTGCAGCGATGCCTCCTCTGCTTAGGACGCTCCACGAAGCCATGCAGCAGCCCAGCTCCAGCCTGTGGGTGGGGGGGTTAACAGTTTATGACATGCATTGCAGTCTGTCCATCCTGACAGGGTAAGGTTATTCTTGGTCTTGGGGAGTTTTTCCTGTGCTGATTTCGGGACAGAGGATGTCGCGACTGTAAATTCCTCTGAGCACAATTTGTAATTTGCGATTTCGGGATAAAGATAAGATAAAATGAATTGAATGTTTAGGAGGGAGCAGGGGGGTAACTCCAATAAAATGAGGTGTTAACATGTTGCTCATGGATCTCTCAGATCATGTGACTCACGTGGGAGAACGTGGGCAGCTCCATGCTGTATCCCGGGTTCTGTCTCAACCACTCCATCAGTCCTTTGCTGGCTGCCTCTCGGTCGATGGCCACAATCTCCGGCTGGGGAGGAGTCTGTGTGCGGGTGGGCGTGGAGGAGGAGGATGGAGTGGGGGGGGCCGTAGGTCTCTCTGAAGGGGAGGGTGACGGCGAGGATGTGGAGGAACTAACAGAGGAGTGGCTGATCAGCTCCACCCGGCCCTGCCGCGGGAAAGACACAAAACAGGAGCAGGTGATTAACAAGTCAGGGATAAGATTTACCTGTTACCGGACTCCGCCCCCTACCTACCTGTGACTCCGGGAGGTGCAGTCCCCTGCTCTTGGTGAACTCTGAGTACAGTGCCTCCACATTTCTCCTCCTCCCTCTCCTCCGCCTCAGCGAGTCATCTCCCCTCAGGCCCCCGTTAACTATCTGCCCGGTTACCGGGTGGATGAGTCCGGCCTGCAGGATCCCGGCCATGTCCATGCCCACGGAGCCTGGAAGCGGGGCGGTGATAGGGGGGGGCAGTGGCAGTTGGTGGCCGAGTGTCGGCGCTGCCGCGGTGTCGCTTGATCCGCCTCTGGTGTCTCCAGATGATTTGGTGAGATCGATTGCCGACTCCTGCCAGCCATTAATCAGCATGGCGGCGCTGTGATGGGAGGGCGGGGCCACCACCGTAGTGCTGGAGCTCGTGGAGGCAGGCGCGTGGCACGGCGCCCCCGTTTTCCCGGATAAAACCTTGGCGGCGGCCTCGTAGTCAAACGGCCGCCGACCGAGGTAAGGAGGAGCCACGAGTCGCTCCTGTAAAAGAGGCAAGGAGGTGAGGCGCCAAGCTCCGCGCCCACAAGCACCGCCCCGCGACATGTACTGGGGTAGAGTGGACAAGGTGGGTGAGGGGGGGACAGGGATGGGGGAGAGATGAGGGCTCTGTTAGACATACATATGGACTGAGACACAACACAGCAGCACTTATCAACCAGATCTGGGTTGGCTGTGCTCCCTGAGAGCTGCGCTCTGCTGGTCTGGTCTACCAGTAGTTACCAGGTTAGTAGTAAAGACTGATCGGGATAAAACGCCCACAGATTAATCTATTTCTGCTCTCTGGAAGCTGCTCTCTGCTGATCTGGTCTACCAGTAGTTAAATGCTGATCGGGGTACAACGTGCACAGATTAATCAATTTCTGCTCCCTGGAATCTGCTCTCTGCTGGTCTGGTACCTGCTCAAATTGAATACAAAAAACCTCTTCTGCCTGGAACCTCTTCCTGCCTCCTGCCATGGCCCTGCTGACAACTGCTGCTGCTATCAGCATTATTATTATTTTAAATATTAATCACATTACTATTACTGTTGTCACAAACAAATATTACCGACTTTGCTTAAGTCTTTGTGCTTTCCCTCCCTTTGTGGATAGTGGTTACATTTGATGGTGGTTATACGTGTTTGAATTGAAGTCTGATACCAACATGTATAATATTCATAAAAGAGAACTACAGAGAAGCAACAAAGCAATGAGCAGTAGCAGTGTTTGGAGCTGCCCGAATACAACTTGTATCACTAATATCATATATAATTTGTATGAACTGTAATTATTACTGTGCTATTGTTTTTACCAGCAGCGCAAAGTTGACACCACTGGAGTGGACCGAGGCATGAGACGGTGGAGATACAGGTGAATGGATGGAGGATGCGTAGATGTGAAGAACAAAAGAGGTTAGCTCACTCATCGGGCCGGTTACAAGGATGTTCTCACCTTAGGTAGTCTGGTGAGAGGAGGGCTAATGGAGAACCCGAGCCCCTGGTTGGTGTGCTGGATTCGGGGCTGGCCCGGGGCCGAGGTGGAGAGGAAGCCGGCTCGGTGCTGCTGCTGGTGCTGCTGGGCTAAACTGTTGGCCAGGTAGGAATTGGAGACGAGGGAGCTCGGCGAGTCGTACTGCTCGGTGGACGAAGGCCACTTCCCCTTCAGGATGGCGTGGCAGATGCTGTCCAGGCGGTTGATGATGACCCGGTCCTACAGGGAACACGAGCGAGACGAGTTTCAGTCAATCAGAGCAGGTCAAGCACCAAGTACTAATGGCATTTTGTAGATGGTCTCGCCCAAAAAAGATAAACATTTTTGGCCCCTCCCTCAAAGCCTTCACAGATACTGAGATGTCTGCTTGCTACCTTGGGCCACCCGGAGAAGGAGTACAGAGCTTTCTCCTGCAACAGCTGGGCGATGGTTGGCTCCCTGGAGTCATGGAGGCCCTCAGGGAGATCACACATGGAGACAGGAGCAGCAAATCTGGGGCTGCCAGGGTATCCTTCTACCACTGGAGGGGGGGAGGAGGAGGAGGAGAAGAGGAGGAGTCGGAGGAACAAGAGCAAGAGGAAGAGGAGATGTCAACATAACTCAATTCTAAGAATAGAAACATCATCACACTTCCTCTTCGGTTCTGCAGTAAATTATTGATTGATAGATTGCTTAGAATGACAAGGAGACTCCTGACTCTGGAATATAGCAAATCCATCTGAATGTTTCATATCATTAGCCTGTGTCCAGATGTTCTTCAGATCTAGGCAGTGCCGGCCCGAGCCTCTTGGGGGCCCTGCCACCACGCAGAAGCTAGAAGATTATTGGCACAAATGTTATAGTGTAGTATAATGTTATATGTAGTATAATGTTATAGTGAAAATTATAAACGAATACAGTGAGGTTATAATACAAAACTAGGGCTGCTTGCAGCACTGAACGGGCCTTAGCCTCTCCTTGCATGTCGCGGGGGCAACGGTCAGCCAGAAACGTGGTCAAAAAGTGAAAAGAAAAGAAAAAAAAATCTGGCCCCAGGCAGGAATCAAACCCAGATCACTGGCTCCCTAAGCATATCTGAGCTATCACTCACGATTGACAATGCATGCACGTGAGCCGGGTGCTTCCGCCGGCTTGGGGGTCGCGGTTCGCCAGCAGCTCGCCGGCAACTCGCCGGCAGCTTGGGCCGGCTCGCTGGCTGCTTAGGGCCCCCTGGTGGCCAGGGGGCCCCAAGCAGTCGCTTAGTTCGCTTATGCCTTGGGCCGGCTCTGGATCTAGGGGACGTATTCATTCTTGTGTTGTGAACATGAAATACATTGGTTCCATATTTATAGTATAAAGTAGCTGCTGTTTGTATTCTATTGGGACATTCAACTTCCTGAACTTCACTTGCTCTGAAGAGGTAAGTTCTAAAAGAGGTATCTTCTGCAGAGGTACTGCACTAGTGGACTACAGTATAGCTTTGGCGATTAATAAATAGAGAAGTTAACCAGGAGACAATCATTAGTTGGAACTCTGACCTACATCAACCAGCACCTGGTTCTCACCTGGTGTAGCTGGCTGCTCCTCCTTCACCTGACCGCCCTGTACCAGGTTCTCCGAGGAGTCCACTAGCCCGTCCGCCTGCTCCAGCTTCGGGGTCAGGACTGTGCTGTCCGCCTCCAGCAGCTCTCGCTTGCTCTCAGTTTTGATCTGAGGGAAAGAAGTGAAGTCCAGGTCCTCCGGCTTGGCCCTCGGTTTCATCTCAGAGCTGTCCGGGTAGCCGCAGAGCTCCAGACCTTCTGGCTTTGCTTCGAGCTTGACGGCAGCGATGTCAGAAAAGGCCGTTAACTTAAAATCCTCCGACTCCGACTTCAACTTTGCCCCGTCCGGACAAGGAGAAAACCTAAGAACTATTGTCTTTGCTTCGGGCTTGACGTCGACCCTTTCCGTATCGGCCGCATACTGCAGGACCTCAGGTTTACGGGACAAATTCTCAGCCTTCATGGGGGGTCTCAGATCTTCAGCTTTGGTCTCTGGTGTTTCCGATTTAACGGGGTAATGGAGATGCTCAGCTTTGGCCTCCAACTTTTCCGACTTTACCGGGTAGGAGAGGAACTTTCCTCCTTTGAACTCAGAGCTATCTGGGTAGACATCCACCACCTTCTCTGTGTGGGTCTCCTCCACCTTTACTGGCAGCTCCCGCCGTTGTGGTTTCTTCTCACCACTTCCAACTGGTATCAGAGTAAACTTCAGAATGGATGGCTTTGTGTCAGCTCTGTCTGCAGGAACACCGGGGGCCACTTTGACTTCCTCTCGCGCCAGGAGACCACCTTTGTTGTGCGGATTGAGGGAGAAGGTCAGGACTTCAGCTGCACCGTCGTCGTAGTTTTCCTGATCCGTGAACTCTCCACCTTTGAGTCCAGTTGCGTTCTTTGACTTTGATGCTGCCGTGTTTGGTGAGACAGAAAAAGTAGAGCAGGAGGGCGACGCGTACTCAGAATAAATGCTGTGTAGCACCATTTCAATTGGTTTCACGTCTACTTGTTCATCTGGAACCTCAATATCAGAAACCCCCTCCACCTGCCCCTCGGAGATCTCATCCACCTGATCTGCTAGATCTGCGCTCTCCTCTGGACAATCCTCTCCAGCTGCGTTTCCCAGCAGTGTCTCTGCGTCGAGAGCAATCCCCATAGTCTCCTCCTCAGTCTGATACAGAATTAAACTGTCAACCTCGTCTCCAGGCTCCTCGATGGACCCGGGACAGGAAAGGCCGCCATGCCGCCGTGCCTCCTCTTTGTGACCAGACGGGTGAAAGCTTTGAAGTTCCTCCTCATCCTGGTCTCTGACGGCAGGCTCCGGAACCGCTGCGTCCATCTCAGGGACATCCATGTTTGGACTCAAGACTACCAAAAGCCGGTCTGCTCCTGTGAGGACGAACCAGGAGATGCAAGAGAAGCTAAATCACCATCGTCATTATTATCTTCCATATAATCCAACATTACTGACTTTGTCTAAACAACATAGAAAGGAAGGGAAAGAACAGTGGATCGAAAAAGGCTACACACCGCTGTCAACATGCCAGTTATTTGTGACGTGGGAACATTTTGGCTTCAAGCCGAATGAGAGGAGCCAATCAACGTGAACGAGCCGGTGCGTTCACGTTCATGTTTAAAAACAGGAAAAAAACGAAGCTAAAATCTCCCCTAAAACAAGAAGCATCGGCCGTCTTTAAGCTGAACTACTGTCGCTTCCTGCGGCTGCTCGTTGGCCTCTTTGGCGGGAGGAGCGCAGGGCGCCGTCCTGCCCTGCGTTTCCATATTTTCTTGAATCCAAAGGCATCACTTCAAGAACGATGCTTCGCCCGCTCCGTGTCCCTTGCACTCGCATTTTTTATTTAAAAAAAAGATTTGATTTCGCTCCCCGTCGTCACTGACGTCCTGTATGCAGCGGTACCGCGTACGATACATCCTCAGACCTTTATACAACATCCCATCACTGCACTGAATATAGTACAATAAAGTGTAGGGGAATTGTATTGTTTAACGACATGCTGATACTAAATACGAAGTAATATTAAGGACGCTTGCTCAATGATAGCGAGCGTGGTTGTGCTGGAGACACAAGGGCGTTTAAAGGTCCGACGTGAGAAGAACTTCCACTAAGCCACCTCTCCATTACGTAAGAAATCGTAAGAGACCCAAGACTCTGGCTAACAGTCAGAAACACGACTTTGCCTTCTGCTTTCTCTGAGAAATCAGTCACCAGATTTACATTAGACTTCATGGGGCGAAAAATGATGTATGAAGAGTGAAGATAGTGAAAATGCAAATAGAAAAATGTTCTTAAGCATATTCTGCTGGTGTAGATTGATAGCTGAACTGTTTTTGTAGGCGAAAGTATGCAGGAGAATAGAATAAGAAGTATAACAATTCAAAGAACCACTGAATAAAGATTCCCATAATAACACATGAATAAATGTCAGACTGAAACAGGTGTTTGAACAAAGTCTGTTGCATGTAACTTTTCACATAAAGAAGTTTAATCTTATTGTTGTGGAGGAAACGTACCTCGGCCCCCATCACACTCCTCTCCTCCCAGACTGAGGTCTCCTTGTTGCTCCGCCTTCCGCTCCTCGCTGCTCCTCCTCGACAGTTCCACCTCCTTGTTGTCAAACGGGAACCCGGTGCCTCCTTCCCGGCCTTCTCCGTCCTCAACGCGATGGGCCAGGCTCTCTGTGACATCAGCGTGGGGCAGAGAGAGAGGTGGGGGAGACACGTAGGGAGGGGGGAGGGTCTCCGACAGGTCGCTTTGATCCACGCTGGGTTCCTCGCTGACACCGATATCCTAAGACGAGAAAACCGGAAGGTCAGAGGTCAAAACACTGATTACATAGCGCTGCAACTAATAAATTTAAAAATGGGGGCTGAGCGGCCACACCTGCGCTCCGTCAGACGCTGGCTTGATAAACCTCACGGTCACACACCGAAGGGAAAAGAGACCCCCACGGACTTCACGGACCCACCCAGCACCGCGAGCACTGAGCACCGGGACGATTCCCCCTCACCTACCATCTAATCACATCCACCCCACGGGGCATTTACCTACATCTCCCCGTCGTGTGCTTCTTCACCGCGTCACAATACACACATAGGGATATATGAAGGATAAATGAAGGGCTATACCTTGAAGAGCAGGTAGCTGGAGGACAGTGGCTCCACCGGGTCTCCTGCAGAGGGGTGTGAGGGGGAGGACGAGGGTGGAAGGCCCAAACACTCCTCCAGAGTCCCGCCTTCCTCCCCTCCTCTGTCTCCCCCCTGAGCCTCCTCGTCCTCCTCTTCCAGAAAGCCGGCCTCTAGAGCGGAGGGACCCAGGATGGGGTCAGAGTCGTTGAACATGTGGTGGGCCGGACTGGAGTGGTCCGTCCCGTCCCAGGAGGCCTGCCGGCAGGGAAGACATGGGTCAAACATCTCCAATCATCTCACAACTGTCCTGGAACGGATTGGAGTACCTGTAAGCGGTCCAGCGCCACCAACGGGGCCATTAGCCCGGTTTCCTCTGATGAGCCCTGCTCTCCCACCAGGACATCGCTCCTCAGTTTAGAGTCCAGGTCCGCCCCCTCAACCCCGTAGGAGTTGAGCATGCTCTGACCTCCTGCGGCGGAGTTGAAGGGGAAGCCGTTGAGGGGGTCTTTGGAGGCTTTGCCCCCATGCAGGGCGTCTGCAGTCATGGCGTCGTGCTGCAGAGAGCCCAGCTCCAGGCTCTCATCCAATGTGGGACAGTCCAGAAAGTCTCCCCGGGACCCGGCCACCAGGCCCAGCACGGGCGAGGCGGAGCTGTGGCCGTCCAGTGGTAAGGGGTGGAGGTGGGGGTGGGAGGAGGAAGGAGAAGCAGTTGCTCGAGGCCCTGGCTGCTGCTGGTGGGGGTACTCAGGAGGCTGAGGGGAATCGTACATGCAGCAGTGGGGATGGGACGAGGAGGACGAAGACGAGATGCCGGGATGGGTCCCCAGGCCTTGGTGGTGGTGGTGGTGACTCTGAGGATGGAGTTGAGAAGGGTGGCCCCTGACGTAGTTCCTGTGAGCCTCCAGGAAGCTCAGCTGGGGGTCGTTCAGGATGTAGAAGTCGGTGCGGCTCAGGCCGTGGCGCGCCGCCCCGATCAGGAGGTCGCGGTCGTGTTTACCGGACTCCCACCAAACCGGCAGGTAGAGGGAGGGGCGGCACAGCTGGAGGCGGGCCGATAGCAGCGGGTGACGTAGGACCTGAGGAAGGAGAGCGGGAATTTAAAAAGAATGAACATCCAATTAATGGACGGATCCTCTTTAATATACAGAATCAGAATCAGAAAACATTAATTGCCAAAGTACGTCAGACACACAAGGAATTTGACTTGGCGGTTGGTGCATGACAACAAAACAACAGCCGACAATGGACAACATATGGAATAATACAATACTTGGGGTTAGTTAAAAAAGGGAGAAAAATAAAGTTATAAAATCTAAAGTGCACCAGCAACAGGAAGGGACAATGGAAGTGTTGTGCAGGTGGAGTGTGAGGAAAGTGACCGGAGGGAGGACAGAGTCAGTCAGTGGGGGACACGGGCTCTGTTTGTGTGGCTGGAGGTCCTGGTCCTGATGGACCTCAGCCTCCTGCCAGATGGAAGGACCACTTTGTCCGGGATCAGAGGGGCCGAGGCTTCAGGGTCCTGGAGAGACGATCAGCCTCTCTGCAGAGCGGAGGACGCGCTGCAGCGAACCAGACGCTGATGGAGGAGCAGAAGGATGGACTCCATGATGGCCGTGTAGAAGTGACCCAGCATCGTCTTTGGCAGGTTGAGTTTCTTCATCCTCTGCTGAGCCTTCTTGCTGATGGAGCTGATGTTCAGCTCCCACTGGAGGTCTTGGGTGATGATGGAGCCCAGGAAACGGGAGGAGTCCACAGGGTGACGGGGGAGGGTGGGACTGCGTTCCTCCTGAAGTCCACAACCATCTCCACTGTCTTCACAGCGTTGAGCTCCAGGTTGTTCTGGCTGCACTACGTCACCAGGTGGTCAGACTCCCACCTGTAGGCGGACTCGTCCCCCCCACAGATCAGTCCAATGAGGGTGTCCCCAGACCATCACTGGCCCACCACTAAACTGGCCCGGATTCCGACCCGTCGACTGGAACATTCACCGGACCATCCGCGTCCGCCCACCCCCCCTGTCGACCGTAACATCAGTGTCCGCGCACCCTTCCCCCGTCAACCGGACCCCCACTGGTGTCCACTGGACCATCTGGTGTTGAAAGCAGAGCTGAAGTCCACAAACAGGTTCCTGGCGTAGGTTCCTGGGGGGTCCAGATGCTGGAGGATGAAGTGGAGGCCATGTTGACAGCATGTGTAGGTGAACTGGAGGGGGCAGGGTGGTGGTGTTGGTGGTGCTGTGGGTTTGGGGGATGGAGTCAGGACATTGTCTTTCAAACCTGCAGTAGAACTCGTTCAGCTCGTCTGCCAGGCGAGGTCCTTCATGGAGGGGGGGGGTCTTGGCTTGTAGTTTGAGGTGTTTAAAGCCTCCAACCCGAAGCAGAGTCGTTAGCTGAGAATTGTTGTTGCAGTTTCTCAGCGTTCAGTCGTTAAGCGTCTCTCACCGCCTTGCTAAACCTGCATTTAGACTCTGTGTCTTTGTTGCCCCTCCTAAAGGCCTGATCCTTCTGCAGACTGAACCAGGGTTTGTCGTTGTTAAAACTCACCCTGGTGCCTGATGGAACACTGCTGTCCTCACACACGCCGATGTAGGAAGTTACGGCCTCTGTGAACTCATCCAGATCGTTATAATCTGGTGGCAGCCGTCATGCAAGATACATCACGTCCCTGTGACCTTTAACCTCCAGGCTGCTCTGACCAGGTGAGGCTGAGAGAGAAACCATGAACTGAAAGGTTCTGTTAGAACACGATTTGATAGCGAAGTTGAGATGGTGCTTGTTTGGACTTATCTTGGGAAATGTTTGACTAGGATGTGATACACATATTGCTGTAATCTGTGTGTTCTTGGCTAGCGTTTAGCTATCTCGGTTTTGTTGTTAGCTCAATGTGTCGATCGGTACTCGGTGAAATAGTTAACATGGTACCGGTTTTTTGCGAGTGATATTCACATATTTCTTTTCACATTTCTGTGCAATGCTCTCGTTATGTTTGGAGCACGTTCAAACGGGTTTGATGGCTTTGTAGCCCAGACTCTGACGTTTACAGTGATGTGCAGCATTCATATATCTGTTTGGTTTTTAGTTAACAATATGTGTCTGTAGTGAACAGTTGCGAGCGTTTAAAGGGTTTTAAAGGTGTCCAGGGCTTCGGGGGGCGGTGGATGACCAGAGGGTTTAAAAGCTGGTCAAACGGGAGGGAGCTTCGAGGGTTATTGCACTTGTAGTGATGTCTTGTGGCATTTCCATGTATGAATATCCGGCAGGTGTGGTTTGGTTTACTGAAAGTAGACCTGTTGGTTTTGTTTCAGTTAAACAGAGAAGGTCCAGATTATTTTCAGTTAGGAATCCATTCAGGTCCTTGTCTCCCCGCTTCCTGGGCTCCATCACTTCCCAGGATGTCAAGTGGGAGTTGAAATGGGTTCCTCAGGAGGGTGACTGCCGTCACCTTTAGAGACATGGGGGGGTAGAGTAGAGCCGCCTATGGGAAGAGGCCTCGGGGAAGAACCAGGACTAGGTGGAGGCGTCACATCTGCACACAGGGAACGCCTCGGATCCCCCAGTCAGAGCGGCTAGATGCCGTCCAGGAAATGAGTGGAACTGTTGCCCCCCCAACCCGACCCGATAAGCAGTAGAAGATAAGATGAGATATGTATGTACATAAATAAGTTACCAGGCCAGCATGTGAATATGAATAAATATTCTGAATTTGGGGGACATCTGTAGGATGCAAACAGTTAAGTGAAGCTGTGAATGTAGAAACAATAATCAGGTGTTTCACTGCAGAGGAATAGAGTGAGAGTAGGCCTTTGTCAGGAGATATGGAACCTTCTATTTTAAATGGGATGACACCAGAAGAAGATTGATCTCCGATCAGAGGAGACAACTTGCCTCCATCAGCAGATGAAGCCGATGATCAGAACCCACCTGCTCTCTGATCTTTCGGAGCAGCTCGATGCGATACAGAGTCCTGGCTGCTCGCTCTTCAGTGAGCGGCTCCACCAGCACGGCAGGATCCACCAACCCTGCAGGGGGGGGCAGGGGGGGGGGGGGGGGGGGGGGGGGGGGGGGGGGGGGGTCAACCAATGAAATCTGAATCCTCCGCTTTTAAACTTCCTGTTCATGTGTGACATGTTGGTTTTATGTGCTAAGACGCGCATACAACCGTTATTTGTCACATTTGTTAATGAGATAAACAGACTCCTCCGAGCAGCGTCGAGCTGTAAGCTTCCAGAGGGATGAACTACATTCTAAGGTGATGGGAGAGCTCCTCTCCTCTCCGCCACGGTACCTTCCTCCTTCCTGGGGGGCAGCTTGCAGGCCGTCCTGCACATGTTGACGAAGGAGTTGAAGTATCTCTCCAGGCTCTCGTCAGTCTTCCTCTCCAGTCGGGCCAGAACTCTGAACTGCGACCAGTCGAAGGACTTCCTGTCAGAGTCGTACGCGACGCCGTAGGACGACACCGTGCGGTAGAAGTCGGCTTGTTCTCGACGGGTCCACCTCAAACCAGACGGAAGACAAAGACGTGATGTTCCCAACATAAGAAGCATTGCTTCAAAGAAACTATGGATTTTATACTAAAGGGTGATCTTTTTTTAAATCCTGTGTCATGTTTTGAAGAGGAAACATTTAAACGTTCATCCTTCTGATTAAAAGACTTCAGACCATTTGAATTTCAAGTTTCTTTGTTTCCTAAACAGAGCAGATTGAAATCTGTGAGATGAAAGGATGAACTTTCACTAATAACCTTTCTACTGATCATAGAATTATGAAAACGGTGAATTACTTTCTGACTTCCACTTTGTGTTGCTGCTCCAGTATTTTGGGACCTGAAGTTAAACCAGTACTTCCTCCATGATGAAATTCCTTTGTTTGACTTTTATTCTGAAGGAGCTGCTGAATATGTGAAAGCAGCTCCTTCAGAATAAAAGCCCTTTGAAGGGTTACGGTTTAACTCTCTGTATGCGCTGACTCTTTACCTCCTCTGCCACTCCAGAAACAGGGGGTCCGGTTCAGTGGCGACTACGGAGCACCTCCTCATCTCCTCGCCCAGCTGCCACGCCACGGGGCCCCCGGCGTGGTGCCCGTGGCCGTTCCCGCCCCCTCCCATCCCCACGCCCACCAGGCCGTCGTGGAGCAGGAAGTCGTGGCGGAGCGGCGGCTCGCGGCGCAGCGTGAAGCGTTGGTAGGCGGTGATCAGGCGCCGCAGGCGGGCAGTGAGGGCGGGGCCGGTGGGCCATAGGGGCCGGGCCTGCACCACGTGGAGGGACGCCACGCCGGTACCAACCGTTGTCGTGGTGACCACAGCTGCGACCTGGGCGCTGAGGTCAGCTGACATCTGCGAGTCTTGAGAACCAATGAGGAAAGAGAATATCACTTCTAGACTAGCTAGGAATCATTTTATATATATATATATATATATATATATATATATATATATATATATATATATATATATTTTGAAGGCTGGCTGGAAATAATTTGTTACGTATATCCTACTAACTTTGTCTTTATATTTATATGTACAGTATAATGTATAGTTTTGTCTCAAATCACAGCTCTTTGGTCCAAAAGGAATTAAAAAGATTTAATAAAAAATAAAAAATTATAAATTATAAATTATAAATTATAAAATAAATAAAACAATTGTTGAATAATTTGACCATAATATTCTCACTTCCAACCCAAGAAGTAAAGAGAAATGAGGAATGAAAGGATGAAGCCTCACCTGCACCGGTACTGTCGGGTTTGTCTGAGGTGTCGGTGCTGGAGCAAGTTTCTTCTTCCTGTTGAACAAAGATTAAATATAAATAAGATACACATCAACGTCACAATAAGGTCCCTATTTAGTGATGGATGACTGACACACACACAGCGAACTCCTTCATTGTAATCTGTACATTACACAAACAACGTCAGGTTAGTCTTGTAATTCGGTTTCATGTCAAATATAAAGTTGCGGTAGAAGTTGTTACTCAGATTACAGGTCGATCAATAGACGGACGAGGGGACGGAGACCGATAAAGACCTCCTCACCTTGCTGCTCTCGTCCTCTCCTCCTTCTGCTTTACTCTCGGCCTCCTCCTTCACCTCCTCAGCTTTGTTCACGCTGACAAAGCAACAACCCAAGAATCAAGACATTTGCACGGCGGTGAACATGAATGTATGTATAAATATACATCACGTGTGTGTGTTTGTGTGCGTGCGTGTTCTGCACCTGTCCGCTAGCTCCGCCCCCCCCTCTCCTCCTCCCTGCTCAGCAGTCAGAGCTGTGACATCCGGCATCCCAACTCTCTCCAGGAAACACATCTCCGGATCGGCTCGCATGGCGTTGTATCGCTCGTAGCCTGGTGAGGGAGGCGCACACATTAACACACACAAACACGCACACACACACACACACACGGCACAGAGGAAATAATAACCTCACCGTGTTTGTGGACTCCGATGAGCAGAGACTTGTCAGCTTCAGTATCCCACCAAACAGCTGGGATCTCTATGTAGTCGATGTCTGGTAGAGACACCTCCAGTTTACTACACACACACGCACACGCACACACACACACACACACACACGCACACGCACACTTAATATGTTAATATCGGAAGAAGCATCATCCATCAAGCAAGGTGTCGTCATAAGAATTTACCTGGCAGGTATTCCATCCAGAGCTTGATTGGCAGCTTCACCCAACACCTCCACCTTCAGGTAGTAGAGCATCCGCACCCTCAGAAGCACCCTGAGAACAGACGGCGACCGGGGGGGTTATTCCACATCCATTCCATCCCCACCCATGTGTTAACGGAAAGGTTGGTGTTCCCGGTTTGGAGATCAGCGGTAGCAGACGTAACGTAACAGAGACTTTCCACGTGTTTTCACAAACAGGGACACTGGAAAGCCAATTTTCAGTGGTTGAAACTTCAGCCTAGAAGTAGATGTAGTAAATATAGTAAATGCATACTCACTATACATCAACCAATCAGAACGCTGGATTTCATCTACACGTGTTAGAATGAGATATATGGCATGTTTTATGGAGGTGGATCTGCATGACATGCTGTGGACTTGGTCTACATGGTGGCAGAAGACTTCCCACAGTCTGTGTTGTGTCCACTGACTTGTTGCAGTGCTGTTTCAGGTGCTTCTTGTAGCTCTCATCCTGCAGCAACACATCCGGGTTGCAGTGGACCAGCCAGTCGGCGTTCTTCACCTCAGGAACGTTCAGCGGGTTCTTCAGTTTCTTCCCCTTCCGACCCCGAGGAACCAGAGCCGATAAGCCTGGAGCCCAACAAGAAAAGCTCAGAACACAGAATGAATTTACTCCAATCCTCTGTTCCATGTGCTATGCTAAGTCCACTCTAACGATGCTACGCTAACCATGCTACATTAACCCCCGGTAGACGGGAGACCATCACCGGAGTGGTTGAGCAGGTCCTGGTCCTCGCCCTCCTTGGTGGGTGTGATCAGGTCCCAGATGAAGCTCTTGATCTTGTCGTCTCCTTTGTAGTGTCTCAGGCAGTAAACCAGCAGAGCCCTGAATCCAGAACCACGTCAATCCTCCACAGCGGGACAGACACGTGTCCCCCCTGGTCTAAGGAGCCCCGCCTTCTTACCTGCAGATCACCTCCATGTCTCTCTCCGCCAGGTGCCACTTAAAGCGCCCGTGGTTCATGATGTCCTTCCAGCGCCCCCACCTGGAGAGACACGGGACATCAGGAGGACAGGAAGAGGTCTGTGTGTGTGTGTGTGTGTGTGTGTGTGTGTGTGCGTACCCGAAGATGAGCAGGTTCTTCTCCACCCTGAAGCACTCCGCCCTCAGGTACCTGCGGCTGCGCTCCCCCAGGCGACGCGTCCGGCAGGGCCGGTCCTCCGAGTCGCTGTCCAGCTCGGAGAACTCCATCAGCTCGTCGTCCTCGAAGGAGTTGTAGTGGCGGGTCTGCTTCCTCACGCGAGGCGTGTCGATCACCAGGGACTCCTGCAGGAAGGGAGGGGGGAGACGTTATATCATAACGCTATATGTATGATATAGAATGCTAAATACTATATTCAACATCTGTGCAGCAGCGTTACGCATCTGTGATTCATTTTCAGAGGTCTGCACCTGCAAAACGACACGTGCTTTCACATCAGACACCAGAAAGAAATATATACATATATAAACACCATATATGACGTCCTATAGAACCTTCTTTAGAATGTGTTGGTACAGTGTAACGTCATCTATGTTATAAATCACAAGGAGGAGGAGGAGAGCGAAGGAATCAGATCCATTTCATTGCTTGTGGTTTTTGTCCTCGTCTCTTTGTGTCTCTTTTCCTCTCCTGCCTCCTCTCTTACCTTCTCAGACTTGGAGTCGAGCTCCACCTCAGCAATCTTGGCCCATTTCTGCCAGAAGTTGGGGTCGTCCAGAGAGATGTCAGTTCTATTCCCAGATGAGATGAAACTGGCCTGAGAACACAGAGGACAAATGTTGAAAGTCAAGAACCTTCTCAGATAAGAGACTGTGTCTCCGGGTCTCGGTTGTGGTTCAGTACCTTGGCGAACGTGGACCCTTTCCCCTCCGTCTGGATGGTGATGGTCTGAGTTCGTCTCTGAAGGATCTGATCGATGTCCTCCTCGCAGAACTTGGACCCCTCGTCCTCCTCGTCCATCAGCGCTCCGTAAGCTCCTTTCTTCAGGAGGTCTTCCACCTCCAGCTTGGAGAGCTGCTGGACCTGAAGGAGACACGGCGATTAGTTGTGGAGGAGAGTCCTGCTGGTCCTCCTGGTCCTCCTGGTTCTGCTCACCCCGTTGAGGCTTCCCTTGCGGTTGATGTCCTGGAGGACGGCTTTGTCCAGGCCCAGCTTCAGGCTGGCCTTGTCAAACATCTCCCTCTCGTAGGAGTTCCTGGTGATCAGTCGGTAGACCTTCACGGCTTTGCTCTGACCAATCCGGTGGCAGCGTGCCTGAGCCTGAGGAGAGGAAAGGGACTACTAATAGCACCACGAAGAGTTCCCACAATGCACTGGGGGGTAACTGAGGTCTGTGATTCTTCATCTTGAAATCTCTGTGAAACATCTGTAAGCAGCTGCATTTTGATAATTCATTATTTGTAGAAACCATTACTCATGTGGAATAACCAGTTAAATGCAATAATTCTCCTCCTGAGATGATTTTACTAAACAGTTTTTGACCCTTGACATACGAGAGATGCAATATTCTATATTTCCATGATTTCACATGTTGGATGTATATATGTGTGACTGGCTCTGACCTGCAGGTCGTTCTGGGGGTTCCAGTCCGAGTCGAAGATGATGCACGTGTCGGCGGCCGTCAGGTTGATGCCGAGTCCTCCGGCACGCGTACACAGCAGGAAGACGAAGCGGTCCGAGTCCGGCTTGCAAAAGCGATCAATGGCAGCCTGGCGCAGGTTCCCCCTCACGCGTCCGTCGATGCGCTCGTAGGTGTACCTGCGGAGGAGAGGCCGTTATTACGGTCCATCGTCAACATGGTCTCCTTCCTGCGGCAGCCCACCTCCTCTGGATGAGGTAGTCCTCCATGATGTCCAAGCAGCGGACCATCTGGGAGAAGACCAGCACCTTGTGTCCACCTGACAGCAGTTTGGGCAGCAGCTTGTCGATCAAAACCAGCTTCCCGGCCGCCTGGATCATCGCCTGCAGCTGGAAGTCCAGCGCGTCGGGACTGTGGTACTTCCTGAAGCTCTCCAGGATCTTCTCCTCCGCTCCTGAGGGAGAAGGAGGAGACGCTTCAGATCTTCAGAAACACTAGTGTAGGTCGTAGGGATGGGTGCCCAGTCTGGTACTCCTGTTGCTTTGGATCCTTATTGATGTCAGTGATTATGCATCTTTTGCATGTTGTTCAGCTCGGGTCAGCCTGCAGCAGCTGCTCTTTCTCCTTCTGCCTGCTCTCAGTGTCATTGTTATTAACATTACTGTCATCATAAACCAATAGGAATACATAAGCACGCACCACTTTTCCATTAGTTATTTTTTTCATTTCACTTCACTAATTTGATGAAATTCAAATAAGAATCTATTTTAATTTTGTAAGAGTTGTAAGGCAACAAGAGGGGCTCAAGACTCTGTATGTGATTCATTGTGTTGATGGAGTTTAATGTGTTACGTCTTTTACGTTGTTCATTCTGTACACATGGCATCTATTGCAGTCTGTCCATCCCTGGGGGGGATCCTCCTCTGTCTCCCCATCAGAAGAGGATGCATGTGTTCAGACTGTAAAGCACTTTAAAATGAGTTGATGACATTTGAGTCTCACCTGTAATGAGGTACGGGTGGTTGCAGCACTTGCGGAGCTCCATCATGGTATTGATGAGGTTGGGCATGTTGTGCTGGTTGGCTCCTTTGGACAGGAAGGAGAAGTTCTTCTCTAAAATGGCTCGGTAATACTTCTTCTGGATGTTGGTCAGCTCCACCTGCGGGATGAAGTGAACCCATGAACTCACAACACAGCTCCATCCCAAAGCTCCAGTGGACCGTGAACACAGACTCTGGACTCCTTTAAGACCGAACTAACACCTTTTGGTTCTTATATAGTTTGTCTTTACTACTATATACTGGCTCGTGGCTTTTTACAAATAAAACACACTATTATTTTGACACCAAAACACGTCCATGAGAAGAATAAATAGTAGATTCAGAGAACTGTTGACTTTGTAGGATCTCACCTCGATGATGGTCTCCTCTTTAGGCGCCAGGTTCTTTTCTACATCGTCCTTCAGCCTCCTCAACATCATGGGCTTCAGAATGGCCTGGAGCTTTTTCACCTGGAGCAGAAAACACACTGAGATGAAGTTTCATCCACAGACGAGAGAGTGACAAACCCTCACAAAAACACTCCTTCCTGTAAGGAGCTCCACCTGTCGACACGAGTATTCACCTGCTCGTCTGTTTTCAGGTCTCCGAACTCTTCCAGGAACGTGCTCTCGGAAGGAAACTGCAGCGGCTCGAGGAAGTTCAGCAGGCTGAACAACTCCTCCACTGAGTTCTGCAGAGGGGTTCCTGTCAGAAGAACCTTGTGTTCCTGTGGGAGACGTAGAACATGAGGTTTATTCAAGCAAAACCGTTCAAACATCCTCTTCCTCCTACTGACCAGGTTCATGAGCTTCAGCCCCTCCAGCAGTTTGCAGTTCCTGTTCTTCAGGCGGTGAGCTTCGTCGATCACCACGCAGCGCCAGTGGAGCTTCCTGAGCTCGGGGCAATCGGCCATGATCATCTCGAAGGTGGTGATGAGTCCGTGGAACTTGAGCACCCCGGGGATGGTGTTTCCCTGAGATGATTTATATAGAATATCAATTCTTCTCTTACTTTTACTGTAAGGAGCGTATTCAGGTTTGTATTTTTATAAGCTATTATATTAAATCAAATGACGGTGTGCTTCAGAATGCCGTCCCTCCTACAGAAGCCTACCTGCGCGTCTCTGTAGAACATCTCGTACTGATGGATCATCTGCCGGCTGATCTGGGATCCGTGGTAAACAATGACGTTCATCGGCGTCCAGGTACGGAACTCCCTCTCCCAGTTAGTGATGGTGGACAGGGGGGCAATGATGAGGAAGGGGCCGCGGATCCCCATGCTGAAGATCTCAAACAAGAAGGTGATGGACTGGATCGTCTTTCCCAGACCCATCTCATCCGCCAGTATGCAGTTCTTCCTGGAGGGGAGCCGGAGACCGAGAGAGAGTTGAAGTTTAAAACGACACTAAAGGTAGAATGTTACTCATTAACTCATTAGCTTCCTAGAGCGCAGAGGACCTTCATTTACAAAGATTACCGGGTATATTCCATGTTTATAGATACAAATAGACACATATTGACTATTTCTCAAATGTCATTTTAATATATTTAAAAAGAATTCCCTATATGGACCAGGCGCCACTGACTAAATGTAAACTAATGTGTGTGTGTGGGAGAGCAGCACTCACCTGTTGTACCAGTTGAAGAGTAACCAGTTCATTCCCTCCAGCTGGTACTCTCTCAGCTGGTTCCCGTTTCTGAAATCTCTGGTGTTGTCCAGCTTCTGCCACTTCTCTGGAAGAGGACGCTCCTGCAATGCAAGCACGTGGAAACCTCTCATCAGATATAAAGGAGAGCTCCTGAACTCGTTGGCTTCCATCACAAAGGAGATAAAAGATCTTTAGAGCGTTAGATTATATTATCAAGGCTTGACCACTAGAAGAGGTTTAAATGGGTCATAAGCACAAGCAGCAAAACAAGAGAGAACCCGAAGACGGCGTCGCTGTTTCCCTTCGGATGTTTTCGTCACTTGATGCAATAGTTATCTTTTTATGCCGCATCTACGCAACACTTCTATCAGGTCAGCTGATGTGTTTTAGCAGCTGGTTCTCCGGCTGGAGGAGCAACCAGTCACAACTCCGTGTTGAGAAAGAAACACAGATGTTTTCCTGCATTCAGCTTCTCCTGATTCAATTCAATTTATGTTGTAGAGCCCAAAATCACAAATTACAAATTTGCCTCGGAGAGCTCTACAGTCTGAAAACATGCGACATCAGAAAAAACCCTTCTAGGTAAAAACAGGGAAGAAAGCTGAGAGAGAACGTCAGAGGAGGATGGACAGACTGCAATGTAGTCATGTGTACAAATGAATACATTCAACTCACCATGTGTCGGAGGTCGGCTGGCAGTCTCTGGATGTGCTCAAACTCTTTGATCTTCTCTTGGTCCAGGTCCTCCTGCAGCTCCCAGGTGGCCTCCTCGTATGAGAGACTGCACCACTTCACCAGGTAGTGGGTGACCTCCTACAACAGCCACCCGCCAAACACATCACACAGTGTTAGCAGATGTAAGCAGGTGTTACCCAAATATACCTGGTGGCATCTATAGTTACCTGGTCTCATCTATAGTTACCTGGTCTCATCTATAGTTACCTGGTCTCATCTATAGTTACCTGGTCTCATCGTAAGCTACCTGGTCTCATCTATAGTTACCTGGTCTCATCTATAGTTACCTGGTCTCATCGTAAGCTACCTGGTCTCATCTATAGTTACCTGGTCTCATCTATAGTTACCTGGTCTCATCGTAAGCTACCTGGTGTCACCTATAGTTACCTGGTCTCATCTATAGTTACCTGGTCTCATCTATAGTTACCTGGTCTCATCTTAAGCTACCTGGTCTCATCTATAGTTACCTGGTCTCATCTTAAGCTACCTGGTCTCATCTATAGTTACCTGGTCTCATCTATAGTTACCTGGTCTCATCTATAGTTACCTGGTCTCATCTATAGTTACCTGGTCTCATCGTAAGCTACCTGGTCTCATCGTAAGCTACCTGGTCTCATCGTAAGCTACCTGGTCTCATCTATAGTTACCTGGTCTCATCTATAGTTACCTGGTCTCATCGTAAGCTACCTGGTCTCATCGTAAGCTACCTGGTCTCATCTATAGTTACCTGGTCTCATCTATAGTTACCTGGTCTCATCTATAGTTACCTGGTCTCATCTATAGTTACCTGGTCTCATCGTAAGCTACCTGGTCTCATCGTAAGCTACCTGGTCTCATCGTAAGCTACCTGGTCTCATCTATAGTTACCTGGTCTCATCTATAGTTACCTGGTCTCATCGTAAGCTACCTGGTCTCATCGTAAGCTACCTGGTCTCATCTATAGTTACCTGGTCTCATCTATAGTTACCTGGTCTCATCTATAGTTACCTGGTCTCATCTATAGTTACCTGGTCTCATCGTAAGCTACCTGGTCTCATCGTAAGCTACCTGGTCTCATCGTAAGCTACCTGGTCTCATCTATAGTTACCTGGTCTCATCTATAGTTACCTGGTCTCATCGTAAGCTACCTGGTCTCATCTATAGTTACCTGGTCTCATCTATAGTTACCTGGTCTCATCTATAGTTACCTGGTCTCATCGTAAGCTACCTGGTCTCATCGTAAGCTACCTGGTCTCATCGTAAGCTACCTGGTCTCATCTATAGTTACCTGGTCTCATCTATAGTTACCTGGTCTCATCTATAGTTACCTGGTCTCATCTATAGTTACCTGGTCTCATCGTAAGCTACCTGGTCTCATCGTAAGCTACCTGGTCTCATCGTAAGCTACCTGGTCTCATCGTAAGCTACCTGGTCTCATCTATAGTTACCTGGTCTCATCTATAGTTACCTGGTCTCATCGTAAGCTACCTGGTGTCACCCCAGCTGAATTTGTGTGCAACCCACCTCTCCAGTCTCAGTGTCCGTGGTGACAGCCACCTCCAAGATTCGGTCCACTTCCACATAGTCCGGATTAAACATGTCCTCATCGGGCTAGAAGATGGGACAGAATGTCAATATTCATTGATTGATTGATTCCTCATAAATCAATCAAGTCAGATAACAATTTTATAGAATACGAAATAAGCAAAAAACACCAGCGATTATTAGTAATGTGTTCTTTATTCCAACAGTGATGTTTATTTGCGTTTGACTTGACTGGAGGAACAGGTCTGATTGAATGTGCTTATTAGTCCCACTAACAAACTACTAAATACTACTAAATATAACTGCCATTGATACTTTGCGGTGTTGCTCCATCTGCTGTCATGAATCCCTGACTGTGAGAAGAACCTCCTACAAACACACTTCAGCACATAACTGGGGTGTTTTCCCACATGAAGACAAAAGGGGTCGACATGATGGTGATCTGTCAAGGCGTTGCCTTGGTAACGGCAGGTGAGAGTTCACATGTGGGCCTTTACAGACTGCGTTGGGTTGTCGGTTACCTCGGTGAACAGGTGCTTCATCTGGGCCTGTTTGGTCCTGAAGCGCTTGATCTTCTGGTGGATTCGGGGATCTTTCTCCAGCTCCTCCAGAGTGCACCACTTGCAGTGAAGGTAGGAACTGGACCAACACACACAGCACAGCTTTGTCTCTTAGAGGTCCAGAGCCAAAGTGAATCACGCTATGAGGATGGATGGGAAGGGGGCCACAGAGGAGGTCGGAGCTGTTGATCCTCCGATCCAACAACGTGGATGAAGGTCCTCGTCTAAACAGGAAGGAGCAGCCATGATGCCTCCACTGAGCATTGGCGTGGGAGCTGTTGTTGCTATGGTGACACGCACGGTTTGACTCGTATGATATAATTCCTGAATCTATAAGTGGACGCTGAGAAAGGTCAGTACTGCGTCCACGGTGCACTTAATCATCACGCTCACATCCATCGGTTTGATTCTACACATGAAACGTGTCAGCCACCACAATGATGATGAGGAGGAGCTGAACCGTTGACGTGTGTCTTCATCTGGTCCTGTCAAGCAGCTTATCAAAGGGGTATCGTTTGGTTTTTAATGCCGCTGCCTAAACGGTGACTGAACCATTTCTACGGTTTTCTTCAAAATGAACCTCCTGGTTAAAAGTATACTATAAAGATGAATAAATACAAAACACTTGGCTTCAACGTTTTAACTTCAAACTATGAGCCATATTTCACTCTAAACAGCTGACAGCAGCGTTCCTCCCGCCAAAGAGGAGGAAGCGACAGTAGTTCAGGTTGTTTCAGGGGAGATCTGAGCTAGTCGTGTTGCCTGTGTGGCCTTTCTTTACGTCTACAACCTGTCAGCGTGGAGAAATAACAAAAACTACCAACATGATCACGGCAAACGCTGCTCGAGTGACCTCAACGAGTCTCCAGACCAGCTGCTGCACATGAAGGTCAACCATCCTTCAACCTTCTGACCAACCATGTGAAAGCTGTGAGCTCATCATCAGATACCAGCTTATCAGGTCAACTCATGAAGATAAACGGAAAAAACTCACAAGTTTCTGTATTTGACATAAAACTCCTCCGCCTGCTCCACTTGGTCCTCTGGAGATGAAGAAGTCTGGGGAGGAAGAGGAGCATTTAGAGCGTCTAGATGTGCGTAAGTGCGCGTGTGTCTGTGTGTGTGCATGTGTGTGTGTGTGTGCATGCGTGTGGGTGTGTCACCTCTTTCTTCGCTGGTCTCACAGACAGAATCTTCTCGATGATGTTGGCTTCGTCCTCTGGTGGTTCCTGAGGGAAAGAAGAGATCAGATGACTAAGTGCAGTTCCCATCATCATCATCATCATCATCATCATCATCATCATCCTCATCACCATCTTCCTCATCATCATCTTAGCTCTTTGACTTCAGTCAGCTGCAGCTTCTTGTCGTGATTTATTTCAACACAGAGACATTTGGAACTAAATTGATCACCTTTGCTGCAGAAAGCAAAGTTCAGTGAAATGGTGACGAGTTCAGAGAGGAACAGTCGGATCGCCATGGAGACCGAGGCTCGGCCATGGTCCACTTTACTCATGAGCTATAAATGAAGGAAGGTGCCTTGCATGTTCTTCTTACAGAAGATAGCATTGGAGTGGAACTAAGGTAACGATATGAACTAGCATGTGTCCCTCCACACAATGAGGCAGTGTGGGGACCTGAGAATAAGATCTCCTGAGGTTCAGTGATGTTCGGAGGTCCTCACCTCGCTTTGCCAGGCCAGAGCCGTGGCGTTCAGAGCCGAGATGCGACCGGCACCAAGGACGCCAATGGTCTCTCCGTCGTCGTCCACCACCTTGAAGTCCAGGTCTTCGTTGTATTTCCTCCTCTTGACCTGACGCCCTGAACGCCGCTTCTACAAGGACAGAGGGCCATTTCTATTAAGTAATGGCGTTTTAATTACTCAAAGCAAAAAACACTTGGCTATTAAACCAAAAATATTGAAAGTATCCAATTTTAAACAAAAATCAATCAATCAATCAAAATAAATTGGACAACACTCACATGTGTGCAAGTGAATAGTGTTGACTTGATGCCCTCGTCCTTTACTCAATAATGAATAATCCTTAACATGTGGCCTTGCTGCATGCAGACCTGTGAACCTGCTCACCACGACCGACACTTATACTCCTGACCCGTGTGTGTGTGTGTGTGTGTGTGTGCTCACCGTGTTGTCCAGGGCATCCTGGCTGTCCTCCCCCCCCATGTTAAGGGCTGATGTTGAGGTGTCATCGCTGTCCCCCCCTTGAAGGACCGTCTGGTCCTGGTTTCTCCTCTTCCCCTTCTTCTTCTTCTCCAGCGGCGCTGCACCAGGATCTCTGCCAGGAGAACGAGGAGGAAGCATCAGGTCTGAGGAGGGTGGAGCCTCTCCTACCCCCCCCCCACACACGCACGCACACGCACGCACACACACACACGCACAAACGCACACACACGCACACGCACACATGCACAGACACACACGCACACACACGCACACGCACGCACACGCACACACACACACCCACACCCCCAGGATGTCCCACCTGGGCTTGCGGCCCCTCTGTCTCGGTGCTGGCGGTGCGGGGGTCTTGCTGTTGGCCTGTCTGGGGTTCTTGCCATGTCTCTTAGGGAGAACAACAGGAGCAGGAGGAGGTGCTGAAGGACAGAGGAGGACATGTTGGTTCAATTCATCCTATAATACTTCACCCTATTCATTAGAACTGATCCACAAAAAGGATCATGTTGCTGCTGAAGCTAACAGGGGGCTAATGCTACCCAAGGACATGTGATTGACAGGCCCACCATTAGGGGTGGGGCTTACACGCCTATACTGGAATAAGAAAGCTCTGGTCATCAGTCACATGACGTCTTCTACTCTCTGAATCTGAATATCGGTAAATGATGCTGATTAAAAACAGGACAGTTGGTGTCTGAGATTCACGTGTGCAAACAGGAAGTGAGGTCAGATCATAAGCAGTGACGTCATCGCATAATACCTTGGGGGGGGGCCACAGGAGGCAGGACTCTGATCTTGGGTTTCCTTCCTCTCTTGCCGGGAACCTTGACAGGAGCCAGAGTGGAAGCGGGGGCCACCTTCTTCAGCTCCTTACTGGCCTCCTTCCCTTTGCTCTTACGCTCCCTAGGCTCCTTTCCTTCCTTGGGCTCCTTGCTCCTCCTCAGCATGGCGGTCGTGGCAACCTTCTCTTCCTTTCGTTTCTTTGGTTTGCTGCTCTCCCTGTCCTCTACTTCTCCTACGTCTTTCTCCCGCTCCCTCTTGTCCTTTTTCTTGCGTTTCTTCTTCACCCGGCCCCCTGCCGCCCCCCCTCCTCCATCGTCCTCCTCGCTCAGGGAGGAAGGAGGTCGCGGGGCTCCTCCGGACTGCTTGGTGCCGTGGGCCCCGGCCGCCGTGCAGTGATTGGACGCCGCCGTGCTGCTCACTGGGGTGAGGAGGCGGAGCCTGTCCTTGGAGCCCACGATCAGGTGCCCCCGAAGGATTGTGGGAACTGTTTGTGAGTTACTCTTTTGGTCAAAGGCAGAGGAGGAGGCTGCAGTTGAGGAAGAGGAGGCCGAAGGTGGCGTGTGCTTCAGGACACCAGTGAACATCTGGAAAACGAAGATCTGTTTGTTTATCAGTATTCTCCAAGTCATCGCGATGATCTATCATCAACAAGCACTTTCTGTGCATGTTTCACAATAAAAGCCCTCCCTATGTCGAGGAGATATTAGAATAGTAACAATAATAATACAATTAATTTTCATTGGAAACGATGACGTTTCAGGGCCAAGTTACTTAGAGGAGGGGCTCGTTTCCACAGGAGTCATTTTAACAACGTGACAAAGAGCCTTTGGAGAGGAAAAAGAGCTGAAGATGATCTTTAGCTCACTAAGGGGCAGCAGACTGGTGAGAACGCCATGGTCAGCTTTTTAAACAACGGGGACAGATGCAGCAGGGACAGTCTCCGGAGTGAGGGACAATGGATAACAGAACTCGACTCATAAGCAAACTAAGCGGCTGCTCCCAGCGAGCGAGATGCGAGCCGTGAGCCGGCGTGAGCACCCGCCTCACGTGCATAGATAACACGTGTGGATGATAGCTCAGCTGTAAGGTGTCTGCTGCGGGAGCCAGAGATCTGGGTTTGATTCCTGGGACCAGATTCTTTTTCCTTCTCTTCACTTCTTGACCACGTGTCTGTCTGACCGCTGCCCCCCCGACATGCAGGGGGAGGCTAAGGCCCGTTCAGCGCCGCAAGCAGCCCCAGTTTTGTATTATAACCTCACTGTATTCGTTTATAATTTTCACTATAACATTATAGCGTGACATTTGTGCCAATAATCTTGTAGCACAGGTGACTCTGCGTGGTGGGAGGGGGGCCCCCAAATCAAATTCTGCTTAGGGCCCCCAAAGGCTCGGGCCGGCACTGACGACTCCACTCGATGAGCGGGGATGTCCGGTAGGAAGAAGTTAAGTTGAGCGCGGAGCAGAGAGGTTGGAGTCGCCTCCAACGGAACGCCGAAGGGTGACCGGGGGGGGGGGGGGGGGGCTAGTAGTCGGTGTCTACGTGTACAACGTCCTCCTGTGTGCGTCACATGTGTGTCTACCACACTGAAGAATCATGTCAATGAATCACAGAGTCACGTACAGGCAGCGCATCGGCCTGTGGGGGGGGGGGGGGGGGGGGGTTAACAGCCGTAACCATGGAAACTGGCTCTCGCACAAGGCTGCGGGGAGGCAGGCATGTGATCACCATGGTAACCTTTACATTGCCACTGGATCCCAAATGTATCTCTTAGGGTACTCTCTGTCTTCTTACTCATCAACAGAAATCCTAAAGATAACAGGAGACATTTGAGTTGTGATCTTGTGATTTTGTCCTTCTAGACATGATGAATAAACATGAGTCGTCACACAAGGACCGAGAGCTGAGGACACAGGGACCC
This sequence comes from Apeltes quadracus, assembly GCA_021346845.1. Lineage (NCBI taxonomy): Eukaryota > Metazoa > Chordata > Actinopteri > Perciformes > Gasterosteidae > Apeltes > Apeltes quadracus. Next base: position 19,855,043 of record CM037933.1, on the reverse strand, counting down.
AGTGCTGAGGACACAAGGACCCAGAGCTGAGGACACAAGGACCCAGAGCTGAGGACACAGTGACCCGGTGCTGAGGACACAAGGACCCAGTGCTGAGGACACAAGGACCCAGTGCTGAGGACACAGGGACCCAGAGCTGAGGACACAAGGACCCAGAGCTGAGGACACAGGGACCCGGTGCTGAGGACACAAGGACCCAGTGCTGAGGACACAGGGACCCAGAGCTGAGGACACAGGGACCCAGAGCTGAGGACACAAGGACCCAGAGCTGAGGACACAGGGACCCGGTGCTGAGGACACAAGGACCCAGTGCTGAGGACACAGGGACCCAGAGCTGAGGACACAAGGACCCAGAGCTGAGGACACAGGGACCCGGTGCTGAGGACACAAGGACCCAGTGCTGAGGACACAGGGACCCAGAGCTGAGGACACAGGGACCCAGTGCTGAGGACACAGGGACCCAGTGCTGAGGACACAAGGACCCAGAGCTGAGGACACAGGGACCCAGTGCTGAGGACACAAGGACCCAGAGCTGAGGACACAAGGACCCAGAGCTGAGGACACAGGGACCCGGTGCTGAGGACACAAGGACCCAGTGCTGAGGACACAGGGACCCAGAGCTGAGGACACAGGGACCCAGAGCTGAGGACACAAGGACCCAGAGCTGAGGACACAGGGACCCGGTGCTGAGGACACAAGGACCCAGTGCTGAGGACACAAGGACCCAGTGCTGAGGACACAGGGACCCAGAGCTGAGGACACAAGGACCCAGAGCTGAGGACACAGGGACCCGGTGCTGAGGACACAAGGACCCAGTGCTGAGGACACAGGGACCCAGAGCTGAGGACACAGGGACCCAGTGCTGAGGACACAGGGACCCAGTGCTGAGGACACAAGGACCCAGAGCTGAGGACACAGGGACCCAGTGCTGAGGACACAAGGACCCAGAGCTGAGGACACAAGGACCCAGAGCTGAGGACACAGGGACCCGGTGCTGAGGACACAAGGACCCAGTGCTGAGGACACAAGGACCCAGTGCTGAGGACACAGGGACCCAGAGCTGAGGACGCAAGGACCCAGAGCTGAGGACACAGGGACCCAGTGCTGAGGACACACAGACCCAGAGCTGAGGACACAAGGACCCAGAGCTGAGGACACAGGGACCCGGTGCTGAGGACACAAGGACCCAGTGCTGAGGACACACAGACCCAGAGCTGAGGACGCAAGGACGCAGAGCTGAGGACACAGGGACCCAGTGCTGAGGACACAAGGACCCAGTGCTGAGGACACAAGGACCCAGTGCTGAGGACACACGGACCCAGAGCTGAGGACGCAAGGACCCAGAGCTGAGGACACAGGGACCCAGTGCTGAGGACACAAGGACCCAGAGCTGAGGACACAGGGACCCAGTGCTGAGGACACAGGGACCCAGAGCTGAGGACACAGGGACCCAGTGCTGAGGACACAGGGACCCAGTGCTGAGGACACAAGGACCCAGAGCTGAGGACACAAGGACCCAGTGCTGAGGACACAAGGACTCAGAGCTGAGGACACAGGGACCCAGAGCTGAGGACACAGGGACCCAGTGCTGAGAACACAAGGACCCAGTGCTGAGGACACAAGGACCCAGTGCTGAGGACACAAGGACCCAGAGCTGAGGACACAGGGACCCAGTGCTGAGGACACACAGACCCAGAGCTGAGGACACAAGGACCCAGAGCTGAGGACACAGGGACCCGGTGCTGAGGACACAAGGACCCAGTGCTGAGGACACACAGACCCAGAGCTGAGGACGCAAGGACGCAGAGCTGAGGACACAGGGACCCAGTGCTGAGGACACAAGGACCCAGTGCTGAGGACACAAGGACCCAGTGCTGAGGACACACGGACCCAGAGCTGAGGACGCAAGGACCCAGAGCTGAGGACACAGGGACTCAGAGCTGAGGACACAGGGACCCAGAGCTGAGGACACAGGGACCCAGTGCTGAGAACACAAGGACCCAGTGCTAAGGACACAAGTATTTCTTTCATGTGACTTTTTTTTCTTCTCAATACCTGCACTTGTCCCTCTTGAGTAACATTAAAGCGTTGGAGACACAACGTTGGAGACCCTCTGCTCAGTAGTGAACAGTGACACAACAGGAAGTGATGCTGTTTTAAAGCGGTTATGTTAACTTAACAGATGGTTCGGTTTTATTTAGTACCAACTAGGTTTTTAGAAACAACCTCCTCCTCCTTCTTTGGTGTGTGTGTGTGTGTGTGTGTGTGTGTAGCACTGACCTGCTGCTTGTCCTTATTGTGTATTTTCATCTTCTATCCCGTCACTTCATCTGTGAACACATTCATATCAGTGAAGAAGATTTAACCAGGAGCAGTTCAGACACACTGAAACGTCTTCATGTCACTCAAGCACATTTAAAATGACCACAAACGTGTGAAGAATAAAAGAAGGTATTCAGTCGCTAATATGTTGTGTTCCAGGTAAAGTTAAGAAGAGCGGGAAGAGGAAGACAGAAGGGGGGGATGAAGAGGACAGTTATCAGAAACAACTCTGCACCTTGTTGCCATGACGATAGTAATAATCTTTCTGAGCCCTTTGAAGTGACCTCACACAGCGACGTGAAAGATGTTGGTTCTTCCCCACTGTCCCTGAACACAACAGACGCAGTGCAGCTTCTCTTGTTAAGCTAAGCTAAATGCTAGCTACATGCTTGCAGAGCTGATCTTCAGCACCATATCAATGGTACATACATACATACAGGTGTGATATATACACACACACACGTATACAAATACTTCAAAATGCATTTTGATACCTCCTAAATGAAATACAGAATACTGGTGCCAGAAAATGTATCAAAATACAACATATTCACTAGAACGGCACTCGGTAGAGCGCATACCTTCGCCGCAGCTACTTTTGTTTCCAAGAGAGAAGACTACAAGACCTTATTGGAAAAAGCTTTATATCATTAAGGAGACATTTGGGTACTGATCATAACACCCAGATTTGGGACATTTTCCGTTATACATAACATAGATATTTGAATGTAATATATTAGGACATTTTAGGCACAATCGAAAAAAGTCATTTTCAAACGTCAATGACGTCACAACGGTTAGTCCGATCATCGTGAAAATTGGCGTGTGACCTCCTTGAGGTAGGTCCTATATAATTATATGGTCGAAACTGAAAAGTTCGAAAATTGCAAATTTACGTCATCTTGTGACGTCATTTTGACGCACTTGCGTCAGAGTGACGTCATGGGATTATTTGAAAGGTATTTCGTCATAGAACAATATGCCGTTGGTTTCATGACAATAGCTCGATTATGAAGGAAGTTATGACCTTTACATTTGACTAATCAAATGTGTCCCGGATAATGACCAATCAACCCACCAAATTACATGTGATTCGGTTCAATACTTTTTGAGTTATGCGAATAACAAACAAACAAACATATTTACAAATAAATAAATAAATACACAGCGATCAAAACATAACCTCCGCAAAAAGTATTTTGGGAAGGTAAAAATATAGGAATTACTATTTTGGGGCTTTTTTGTTTTCTTACAATTCGGAATAGAAGTGCATTCAGTGCATTTGGACAATATAAAGTACACAAAGATAATTGATCTGTGATCAGTGAACTCATTGATTTGAGATAAAAGTTGAACTGCTGAACCTGTGTAACATTTATTTATTTATAGTGACCTGCTACTGTCACTATTATTAATAGTAATGTGATTACTATTAACGGAACTACTTCCTGTTATTGTTTTCCTACCACATCCACTACTGCTGCTATTATTAGCAGTTATTTGAAATCATTTCTACTCTCAGTATTTGACTTTTACGTTGTTCTTTCTGTCCACAGGGTTAGTGTGTATTATTCATCATGTCCTTCCTCTTCTTTTTCTCCCTGTTAAAGGTTTTTTGGGGAGTTCTTCTTGTGCGAACATGAGGGTCAAAGGTCAGAGGATGTACATGTGTACAGACTGTAAAGCCCTCGGAGGACAATTTGTTATTTAGGGTGGAAGGATGAGTGTTAACGTTAACACAATGATCACAAAAGGGTTTTACAAGTCATAAACATATAGGTATTACTATTTGGGGAGTTTTTGTTTTCTTACAATTCGGAATAGAAGCACATTCAGTTTGGACAATATAAAGTACACAAAGCTCTGGTGAACGCCACAAAAGGGAACAACAGTCACAGAATACCAGTTATGTATATGTTATGTATATCTTTATATTTTTATTAAGGTGACAGTCCATAAACTCACACATTATATTTACTGTTTGTTTGGTTATCATGAACAGGACACCATCCCACCATTTGGCACACACACAAACACACGTATGACCTGCCTCTATAGCGTGTGAACTTGTCCGGCAGGTAGCCGCTCGTGCTGCTTGTATCATGTATATGTGATACCAGCGTCACTACATCAGCCGTTGCCATGGAAACGCTGGAGGACTTAATGTTCGTAACGTGAGGTGAGCAAAAGGTGGTTGAGAAAGAGCAAAATGAGGAAGTGGAGAACGAGACAAAGGGCAAACGAGGACGAGGAAGAAGCAGATTGAAGCCGATCAGCACCCTGAAACATCTGAAGCTGCTAACCAGGACTTCACCTGATCAAGATCATTACTTAAATTCTTCATTTACATCTTAACGTTCCAAGAATTAAATTATTAAAACTATGTCAACATTAACGTTTTAATCTACACGAATAATGGGATCAAAGGTTTTTTACTTATTTCCGGCAGCGAGACGCTAGTTGGAGATGCGGAGAGACGTTTGCATCGGAAGTGAAACAAACTCCAACAGAAGGGGGCCGAGTGGCAAATAGACTACTTCAGTTACCGCTATGCTAAGCTGCTGCTAGGCTAAGCTAACTGCTAGGCTACTTCATCTCCCTGCGGCAGCCAGTCTGCAGAGGACCAACACTGTGTCCCTAAAGGACCGTAAGGTGAAAACGTCCTGCTAATTGTGGGACGTTGTTGGAACCTCAAACGCAGCCGTTACATGATGGAGAGCTGAGAGCAAAGTGTAGCATAGTTAAGATAACATTAACAACTAAACAAATAATACAAATAACATTAACAGTGTCTAACTAGGCTAGCTACTTTTTAAGGAGGCGCCAGGTGAACAATTATTCTTCGCCCCTAAAACAGCAGCTGCTGATGGAAGCACAGCTGTTTTTAAAGCGGCGAAGAAGAACTGTGTCATAGATGTCGGAGCTTTATATATATATATAATATATATGTCAATGGAGCGAACCAGTAAATGGATTCCTATTTCTATTAAAGTACGTAGTATCGGATCGGCGGGCGCTTTCTGTCCGTCGCAGACTGGGATTGGGAGGAGCAGTCGCACGCAGTTCAACGTCAACAGACTAGTTTACATAATCTGCCCGGTACTTTAGACCCCGGTGTGAACGCAGTTTAAAAGTTCCTATGAAAAAAGTTCCTGGGACAAATAGTTCCTGGTAATTGCGGTGGACACGCGGCTCAACTAGCCACAAATCGCAGGATGTACCATTCAACCACCACACATGAATCCGAAGTATCCCAATGTGTATATAGTATACGACCCTGAACTCAGCGTAGCATGGAGGAGAAATTGGAAAAATATTTCGTTTCCGACTTCTCGGTTCAACAGCTCGTCAGTGAAACGCAAACGACCCCTGTGTGTTACCATGGTGATGCTGCTTGGCAGACGGACCCTGCGCACTTGTCTGCCCATTAAGACCAATGTGATTCGTCCAGCTCTGTATTGGTGAAATGATGGTTAATTTGGGTGGCAGCTGGTTGTTGACATCGCCATGGTTACTGAGGTGTCTTTGTGTTTTGACAATGCTTCGCTGACGAGCTATTGAACCAGTAAGTCCGAAATGGTGCTATGCCTTATTTGTTAAGCCGTTACCCATGATGCAACGCCCCTCTAAGTTGATGACCCGCCCCCTACGTCTGATCCAAACCTTTTTTTAAACTGGAAAAATCGGAAAGTATAAAATCTGCAACCGGAAAAGGCAAACACAGCCAATATATTGGCCTCAGGTCGCCAATACGAACATCCTGAAGACCATCAGGACCAACGGGACCAAGCGCCGGACCTCCTCAGCTGCTGCACCTGCCCATCCAAACCACCCGGCTGCCACCAGACGATCATTGAAACAAGCGCTCAAACGCACCTCTTCAACCTGCATCACTCATTCTCCACTTCTATTTGTTTTAATTCATTTGATTTTTTAGTGTTCCTGTCCGTGTCTCGCACTTAGATTAACGTTGTAAAGCGTCTTCGGATACCCAGAAAAACGCTTAAAAAACCTAAAAGTATTATTATTATATATAAGTGAAGAATAAAAATAAATATTATAGTCAAAAGAAGTATAGAACTGAGTGAAAACTATATTGAACGCAAAAATACTTTTCGTCTTATTCGTTTCCTTCGTTTTATTTTGAATAAATTGTTGTATTTTTCAATGTTCAAGACCCAAACTTTAAGGTTCAAATTGTTTTTCAAATGATCTAAACTTTTGGCCTGGATTTGGCTCCGTGTGGTTGTGGTGATTCTTCAGTTAGTGGAACGCGCTGGGTCGCCGTGCGGCGCCGTGCATTCGCCCGGTTCGGCGTTACAGAACTCGGATGGCGACGCTGCATAAGTGTCTCTGCACACGACTCCTCCACCTCCTCCTCCTCTCCTCTGTCTGCATGACGGTGATCATACCAACAGCAAATCAATGTTCACATCATCTTCATCCATCACGGTACTCAAGTATTTTTGATGGTTTACTGACTTGAGAATCTTGAAATGATTTTTGGTACGATGAAAAAAATCACATGAATGAGATGTGCATCTGTCAATATGGATCATCAATAATTACTAATCACTCATATCCGTGGCAAGAAGCACGATCTGAGATCATTTGCTCCTTTTTTCTTTAGTGCTGATCAGTGATGTGATAATTGATCTGTGATCAGTGAACTCATTGATTTGAGATAAAAGTTGAACTGCTGAACCTGTGTAACATTTATTTATTTATAGTGACCTGCTACTGTCACTATTATTAATAGTAATGTGATTACTATTAACGGAACTACTTCCTGTTATTGTTTTCCTACCACATCCACTACTGCTGCTATTATTAGCAGTTATTTGAAATCATTTCTACTCTCAGTATTTGACATTTACGTTGTTCTTTCTGTCCACAGGGTTAGTGTGTATTATTCATCATGTCCTTCCTCTTCTTTTTCTCCCTGTTAAAGGTTTTTTGGGGAGTTCTTCTTGTGCGAACATGAGGGTCAAAGGTCAGAGGATGTACATGTGTACAGACTGTAAAGCCCTCGGAGGACAATTTGTTATTTAGGGTGGAAGGATGAGTGTTAACGTTAACACAATGATCACAAAAGGGTTTTACAAATCAAGAGTATTTAACTATAGCTGAGTGTAGTTATTTTATTATACACTGCAGTGTCCATCCCCCGACCATTACATAGGGGACAAGAGGACCAGAGAAGGAAAAAGACAACACCAGAGGACAAGAGGAAGAGGAGACAAGGAGTCTAAAAGAGACGACAAGAAGAAGAGAGGACATAAATAAATGACAAGTTAGGGAGGAAAATTGGGCAGGAAGAACAGAGGACGAGGAGAGAAGAAGTGAAGAGGACAAGGAGAGAAGTCCAAAGGACTCGAAGATCAGAAAATAAGAGGACAAGGAGGAAAGAAATTGGACAGAATAGACATGGAGTTCCCTCCCAAAGCAGAGCTCGAGCCTGAAAGCCGCCTGCTGACGAACTTCCTCAGGAACCTTCCGGGGAACCGAACCAGCAACCTCGAAGACTCAGCACACAAACTTCCAGACGAAACGCATCTGCAGTCTGAAAACGTCTCATTCTGCCTCCATTAGGACTCATGCTAGCTCTCTACCTTTGTCTGCTGGGTGTCACACCTGGCCAGGTAAGCGCGTGCACATCACCGCTTCATGACTCACTGCGATCTCACCCCCCGCCCTCCCACACACACACACACGCACGCACACACACACACGCACGCGCACGCACACAAACGCACACATCAGTGAGGTTTGAGGCTATGCGATCGATGCTAACGGACGCAGCGGCTAACGCGCAGCTAGCTCCCAGCTAACGTAAAGCTAACACACCGCTAGCACGCAGCTAGCTAGGGCGGACGGGAGGCGGCGGCCGGCCGGCAGAGAGAAAGAGAAGTTCCCATATGAGAGGAACACAAAACTGCCCAGGCCGAAAGGAGACACCGTGTCCTCTTCCACGTTAGCATCCATGCTATGTAGCGAGCTAGCCTCCTCCGCTAGCCGTGTAAGATTGTAAATACGTTATATGCGCCGTCTCCTCTGCACATGTGGAAAGCCTCCAGACTACCGTCTCCACCGATAAACACCCCGGTGAACCGCTCACCTGCTCCGGACACTGGACGCTCTCACCGGCGACACATCACCCCGGTCCGCACGGAAAATAGAACGAAAACCTCTAGCGCTTTTTATTTCCAAGGACACAAAATCGCCATGACAGTTTAGAAAAATGCATAAAAAATTAGCGGTGAGGGGAGGGAGGGGAGAGAGAGAGAGAGAGAGATGGGGAGGGGAGAGAGAGAGAGGGAGAGAGAGAGAGAGATGGGGAGGGAGGAGGAGGGAAGGAAAGAGGAGGGAGGGGACGAGGAGGAGTGCAACTCTGTGCCGTTCATTCCACTTTTAAACAGTGGTTTATTGAGCGTGAACGCGCGCGGCCGAGCCGCATCCTCGCGTTAAAATGGCCCCTGCAGCCCAATATGAGCCGCTTCTTCTGCTTTTATTTCGGTGGAAGTTTTCTCGCAGCTGCAGCCGGAGCTCACGTGCTGCCATTGGCTGCAGCCGCGCGCAGCTGGCGCCTGGTGCACGTTTCCATTGGCCCCCCAGCTGTCATTTAAGCGCAACCCCCCCCGTTGAACGTGGTCCCGGGGCGCACGCACACTGCCTTGTGTTTGTTGTCTACGTGATCGCGTTGTTGCACTGCAGACCTGCAGGTAGATCCTCATCCTGCATTAAAGAACCACAACCTCCACCAACCCCCCCAGAAGGCTTCCTGGTCTCCTGTCTAGGACACCCACCTAGAGCCAGCCTCACCTGGTGGAGACACCACCTGTGTCTGCACAAAGACAACGGACCACATCTGCAGACAGGAGGAGCAGTGAGACCAGAAGACTGGTAGACAGACAGGTGGGTAGATGTTGGGAAGAAGACCCAATGTTACTCACGCTCTCTCAGAGACACTTTGTGTTCTGGTTCCACTGATATTCAAGACGTTTGTGCGTCAATGTCCAGATAAACCTGTGGTGCTCGAGGTGGAGAAGATGATGCTCTACATCCAAGTTTGATTACCAGACCTGGGTTTACTAGACACCCCCACGTGTGTTACTATGTTATATATCACTGTACCAGTGAAGAAGACCTTATAGAAGTATTGTATGTTATCAATTCTGTCTCCTACCTGCAAGTATTATTTAATGAATGTCCTGTTTAATGATTTAACAATTTTTTAACAGTAGACAATACCGCAGATAGATAGACGCATCAGTGCTAATGATAGCTCGTTATAGAGGTATGATGTCATAAAGATGTTCAAAATAAATCAAACTGAGATCAAAGTGCATTTAATCAGATCCCAGAAAAGTCACCCGATATAGCAGTGTGCTGGTGTCTCTAGTGGAGGGAGAGTCTAAAGAGGTGTGTCTCTAGTCTGAAGATGTAGAGGCTCTCTGCGCTCCTGATGAGCGCCTCCCCATCCATCCACACTGGCACCAGTGAAGAGAGCGGAGGAGTGGAGGAGTGAGTACACTGTGTAGATGATGTTCCACCACAAGATGTACAAACTCCAGATGTTCCACATGTTGCTTCTCTCAATAGCAGCACTCTGACAGCAGAGGGCTTGTGGAGCTCTCTCCCCACCCAGCCCCCGACCCCGCCAACATCTTTACTTTCATGAAGACACCAGGACCCAAAAGACACACACACACACACAGACACACACACTCGGCTGTTACAGTGGGTGTGTGCTCATGGAGTGGAAGCCTCCAGATACTCAAGATGTTTCTTATCTCTGGCTGCCATGCCTGTGTGTGTCTGTGTGTGTGTTAACATGAAATGAATGTGCCAGCTGACTATATCGTGAGTATTTCTGTAGCAGCTGAGTGTGTGCCTGTCTCGTTCTAATGCAGCAGATTCTTTACATGAATAAAAACGATATATATATATATATAAAATAAAATAATAATTAAGAATAAGAAGAAGAATTCCAAGTAGCAGGCCAGGTGTACGGCAGAACCACTGCAGGGGCCGCCACCATCAGATAGAACCAGCATCAGATAGAACCACCATCAGGTAGAACCACCATCAGATAGAACCAGCATCAGGTAGAACCACCATCAGATAGAACCACCATCAGGTAGAACCACCATCAGATAGAACCAGCATCAGGTAGAACCACCATCAGGTAGAACCACCATCAGATAGAACCAGCATCAGGTAGAACCACCATTAGGTAGAACCACCATCAGCTATAACCACCATCAGGTAGAACCACCATCAGGTAGAACCACCATCAGATAGAACCAGCATCAGGTAGAACCACCATTAGGTAGAACCACCATCAGCTATAACCACCATCAGGTAGAACCAGCATCAGATAGAACCAGCATCAGGTAGAACCACCATCAGGTAGAACCAGCATCAGATAGAACCACCATCAGGTAGAACCACCATCAGGTAGAACCACCATCAGGTAGAACCACTATCAGATAAAACCAGCATCAGATAAAACCAGCATCAGGTAGAACCAGCATCAGATAAAACCACCATCAGATGAGAACCACCATCAGATAGAACCACCATCAGATAGAACCAGCATCAGATAGAACCAGCATCAGGTAAAACCACCATCAGATAGAACCACCATCAGGTAGAACCACCATCAGATAGAACCAGCATCAGGTAGAACCACCATCAGATAGAACCACCATCAGGTAGAACCACCATCAGATAGAACCAGCATCAGGTAGAACCACCATTAGGTAGAACCACCATCAGCTATAACCACCATCAGGTAGAACCACCATCAGATAGAACCAGCATCAGGTAGAACCACCATTAGGTAGAACCACCATCAGCTATAACCACCATCAGGTAGAACCAGCATCAGATAGAACCAGCATCAGGTAGAACCACCATCAGGTAGAACCAGCATCAGATAGAACCACCATCAGGTAGAACCACCATCAGGTAGAACCACTATCAGATAAAACCAGCATCAGATAAAACCAGCATCAGGTAGAACCAGCATCAGATAAAACCACCATCAGATGAGAACCACCATCAGATAGAACCACCATCAGATAGAACCAGCATCAGATAGAACCAGCATCAGGTAAAACCACCATCAGATAGAACCACCATCAGGTAGAACCACCATCAGATAGAACCAGCATCAGATAAAACCACCATCAGATGAGAACCACCATCAGATAGAACCAGCATCAGATAAAACCAGCATCAGATAAAACCAGCATCAGGTAAAACCACCATCCACAGAAGACTGTGGGGAGGAAAGCACAACGACTTTAGGAAAGGGTAATGTTGGTTTATGATGACAGTAATATAAATCATAATTAAAATGATGATGATGATGATGGTAGCAGTAGGTGTCAGCCACGTCGATCGCGATCTACCAGTCGATCGCGTGCCATCGAACAGGAAATGACGTGACGTCACACGTGCTACCCTCGTTATACGCGGGGGGGTCGCTCACCGCTGACCCCCCCGTCAGCCCGTCCTGTCCGTCCTGCAACAGCTAGCACCCGCCCCCCCCCCCCCCCCCGGTGAAGATTGACATGACTTCGGTTGAAAAGTAGCTCGCGAGGCGAACAAGTGTGAGCAGCCCTGATCTGATGCATTTATATACACTGGCCACCGAGCCAGTAGCTGAGACACACAAGGTCCTTTAAGTTTCCAGAGGAACATGAAGAACTCTTCTTCTGAACAACATGAAGAAGAGAGTCTGCCCAAGTCTCGCTCCACTGCTTGTTTGTCGCCAGCGGGCTACTTCAATGCTCCGTTACGCTTAAGTGGTACTTCAGGCTCTCAGTACTTCAGCACTGTAGTACTTACGGCTTGTAGTACTTGATGCTTGTAGTACTAGGTGTCCACATGCTTACTTATGTTGGAGTGGTGCCCAGTAAACAATGTGAGAGCCTGGTCCGAGGGACGGCATCCATCCCACTATGCATGCCGACACCAACGAGTCACGTGACTCAACAAACGCCCCCCCCCACCCTCGGAGTGAACAAAGGGATTAAAAGGAGACAGAAGACATTTATCTAGGAAAGTTTCATGGAAGGAGAGAAGGACAAGGACAGAAAGCACAGAGAAGACAAGCTGATTGAAGGAGGAGGAGGAGGAGGAGCAGATGGAGGAGGACGCGGAGGAAGAGCAGGAGGAGGAGTGGGAAGAGGAGGAGTAACTGCAGGAGCAGGACATAACTAAACTGTAGTAACTTTGTCACATTGAGAAATGCTGAAAGAGGAGGAGGAGGAGAAGAAGGAAGAGAAGCAGGAGGAGGAAGAGGAGGAGAGGCAGAGCGGGAAAATAAAGACACAGAGCAATGCAGAGAGACGAGGACGTGTTTCTATTGAAGCTGCAAGACGAGCGCTATCAGGACGAAGCAGACAGCTGCCGAGCCCCCCCCGCCCTCCTCACACACACACACACACACACACACACACACACACACACACACACACTGAATGTCCGGGGGACATGAGGCAGTCTGGGGAGGCGAACTCGGTGAAGTGACCTCTGGGTACAAGCGGCTTTTCATCCAGTCGGGTGAGTTTAATAAATCATTCAATTCTTCAGTGATTCTAATATAAGAGAGTCCGGTTCTGGTTTAGCACCTGGTTCTGGTCCTGGTCCGTAGTCCTGGTGCTGGTCCTGGTTTCACAACTGGTTGTCGTCTTTTGTGTATCAGAAGCAAGTAAAGTAAAGATGAATTGTCTTTATAATAACACAATAACACAATAATAGCATAATAGCATCAAAACAAACATGTCTGTCTGTGTGGACAGAAAAGTCAGATAATATATAATATTATATTATAGTTGTGTTAGAAATTCAGCACGTCCTCCACATGAGACGCACTGAGGTTCAGACACCCTGACAGCGGACACACATACACAAACATACACACTCATCCTTAGGTTTGTGTGTGGAAAGTCAACAGAATTTATGAAATACAGGTTCATGCTATTAGAGGAACAAATGGTTCCATAAGTCATTCGATCAATCAAATCAATCGAATCACACACATTTGACTCACACATTTGTTCTCAAGCTGTTCGAGTCCAGTTCAACACCACCTCGCCTCTGGCTCTTTTGGGATGGGTCAGAGGTCACAGATGACTCAGGTCCCAGAGGGGTGAAACTATGCTGTTCAAGATGGAGGCTCTCTCTCACACACACACACGCACACACACACAAAGGCATGCACACAGTTCACATTTGATGAGTTTATCTGAATGTTCTGACGACAGAAACCACAGCTGAGGACAACAAGTTGTATTTATGCAAGTAAACTATGCATATGACTTCTGTATACATAGTACAGAATAGTCATGTGACCACAGTAAAAGTCTTGTAGTGTTACAAAATAGTAATGTGACCTTAGTGAGTCTTCACTCAAACCAGAGAAGGATTAAAAGACTCTGAAGTAAGTTGATATCTTATATCTGTTGACATAAACTCTTCACACGCAACGTATCCCTGTTTTTCACATGTGTGTGCTGATGAGCATAAACACATCAGGATTACCTTTTTCAATAAATAGCTTGAACTATGTGAGTGATGAGGAATTAGATCCAGATGTTTGTGTTTACCAGAACAACTGGGAGAAGAAAAGGCAGAGGAAAACGGGTGGACAGAGAAGTGCAGGGAGAGGAGGTGAAGGAGAAGGAGAAGAAAGGGAGAGAAGGAGGAGGAAGAGGGGAGGAGGGGGGGGCACTTCTTGTGGTGCTACCTAGTCAAGGTATAGTGGGTACAAGTGTAGCAGTTGTACTCTCTTGCATGGTGTAGTTAATTACCACCAGGACACAAATCACGTCTGGCTCCAACCGGCCGTTTATTTCAGGCAGTAGAGCTTCGCGCCCTCACAGAACACCTCGTGGCATCACACCTGGTAACGGTTATACACCCTGCGGCTGACTAGCTTTAGATACAGGGTGTCACACCCATGTCCGCAGGGGCCCACTAGAGGGCACCAACGTGACATCCTGTCATGATTCGTAACGATGGCAAGTGGAGTCATACATCCCGTTACACAGGTGCTACCTAGTCCAGGTGTAGCGTGAACAGGTGCTACTTAGTCCAGGTGTAGTGGGTACAGGTGCTACATAATCCATGTGTGGTGTGTACAGGTTCTACCTAGTCCAGGTGTAGTGGGTACCGGTGCTACCTAGTCCAGGTGTAGTGGGTACCGGTGCTAACTAGTCCAGGTGTAGTGGGTACCGGTGCTACCTAGTCCAGGTGTAGTGGGTACCGGTGCTAACTAGTCCAGGTGTAGTGGGTACCGGTGCTACCTAGTCCAGGTGTAGTGGGTACCGGTGCTAACTAGTCCAGGTGTAGTGGGTACCGGTGCTACCTAGTCCAGGTGTAGTGGGTACCGGTGCTACCTAGTCCAGGTGTAGTGGGTACCGGTGCTAACTAGTCCAGGTGTAGTGGGTACCGGTGCTAACTAGTCCAGGTGTAGTGGGTACCAGTGCTACCTAGTCCAGGTGTAGTGGGTACCGCGACTACCTAGTCCAGGTGTAGTGGGTACCAGTGCTACCTAGTCCAGGTGTAGTGGGTACCGGTGCTAACTAGTCCAGGTGTAGTGGGTACCGGTGCTACCTAGGGTAGAGATGTGTTTTTACCTGTAGAGGATTTCTGCTGTCCTGATGATTTAGGAGCCAGAACATCAAACAGTTGTGATGCTGTTGAGTGTTTAGTTCTTTGTGAGGGAGCAAAAAGTAGATTGTGTAGCGGAGTTAGTGGGCAGCGATGTACGGTTCAGAATCAGAAAACATTTATTGCCAAAGTTAGTCAGACATAGAAGGAAGTAGACTCAGCGGTTGGTGCATAACAGAACAACCGACGACAATGGACAACAAGACAACATAGTGCAAGGAGAAAAAATATAATATAATACAATACTATGGGTTAGTAACAAGGTGTTGGATCTAGACTGGAGTTTATTTATCCAGGTACGGTTAGACTAGGTCCAGGATGCAAACTGGACCTGATCTTCTGGCCACACAGTACGCACCTTTTTGAGTGTTATCTGAGTCAAAGTGGGAACAGACAGATGGTAACAGTCACACATTACACAAAAAAACCCAAAGGTTTTCATTACAACATGAAACGCTTGGCTTCAACATTGGTCCGGTTGGGTTTTTTAAAAAGTTTGAAGTGACAGGAGAACATTTTTGTCACAGACAAATCATTTAAGTAAATAACCTCCCTCCAGGATGTCGGTGAAGCTGCGATTCGACTCTCCCTCTGACGGACGGTTGGTCTACAGGAGCCGCTCCTTCACTGGGATCAGCTCTCTGACTGGACGACAGCGGTGAGTGACAGCCCTGACGGCCAATGAGACACAGATAACCAAGAGCCTAAATGAGTTGTCTGAAAGCCCTGTTCCACACACTTTACACCACAGTCATTTATGAGTGAGAGATGCATAACAAGTCAGTGCCACAAAGAGGAACTACATGTCACCAAAGGAATCCACTGTTTCTCCTCTTACACACACACACACACACACACACACACACACACACACACACACACACACACTGACGGGGACAACAAACTTCACACAGCATGAAAACACAGTGCATAATTACAGGACGTCTGCTAAAAGCTGAGAGAAGATTTAAGGCATGTGGCCAATAAAAACAGTGCACGGATGTGTGTCTGTGTGTGTGTGTGTGTGTGTGTGTCTGTGTGTGTGTGTGTGTGTGTATTTGGACAATCTGGGTGTACAGCATCTCACTCTGGGTCTTTGTGTACATATTTTTGTTTTCAGGCTGTGTGTTCGTAACTCTCTCCGCTCCAAAGCCATGACGGGAGGTAAATCTCCCAGAATGCACCGGGCTCCTGGTACAAGCGTCGGGGCTATTTGGTCCCTGCAGCCGGAGCAGGTGGATCGGGTCTTCAAAGCGCTACGCAAAGGACTCAAGTATGTGGACTTAGAGGATTATTTTTTGTCCCCATTTCTAACCTAGAACCATAAACAATCACTAAACACGATAAAGAAGAATTCATTTGTTCATACACATTCCACGTGAGAATCTTTACAGCGAGTGAGGAAGGAATGGACGTGTGGTCAAAACAAATATCACAGAAAAGAAGAAAAAAAAACAAAATGGCTTTTCTAGTATTAAAACCAAATTCCAGAGGGAGCAGCACCCAATCCAGCTGATAAACTAGGTGGATGTACAGGCTGCCACGCTCACCTGGTGTCCACCACGTCTCACCACGAGGAGACAGAGCGAAGACGCACCAGAAAGACAACCAAGAGGAGACAATGAGGTTACATTAGAGATTAAATATCTGGTGCAACAAGTGGAAGAACAAAGCTCAGGAAGCAGTGGAGTAACTCATAAGCTTCATAGAGTAACAAATGTAGAGGAGAAATGATGACGAGTTAATCAATGAACCCTTTCTGCAGAGAACATCTGCAGGGTCACCAGGCCGAGATGGACTTCTTGTCCTCACAGCAGAGGACAACCAGGAGGAACTCCAGACTGGTGAGGAGAAGGAGGAGAAGGAGGAGGAGGAGGAGGAATAGGAGGTAGAGGATAGCGGTGATGAAGATGTTGAGGAGGAGGAGGATGTTGATATTGATGTATTTTTATCTTTTTCCAGGCTTTTCTCTATGATCTAGAGAAGGTAATTTCTGCACCATACTTCATATTATATATATGAATGAGATCAATGGATAAATGATGTATTGATATGAATATTGTATTCCTCAGGAGATCAGAGCCTTGGATAGATACATACGGAGACTTGAGTTTCAGATCAGTAAGGTACCTGTTCCGTAGTAACAGTTGGCTGCGGCCAGGTGAAGCAGCAGGATGAACTGTGCTGACGGAGGTGTGTGGTGGTTTCTGTAGGTGGAGGAGCTATACGAGACCTATTGGGTCCAGTGGAGACTCTGTGAAGGGGCGGGGAACATGAAAAGGGCCTTCAGCCTGTCTCCGTCCTCCAGAGCCTCCAGAGACAGCCTGCTGGAGCTCAGCCGCAGCCAGCGCCTCAGCGTGCAGGTAGACGTCCACCTTGGCTGCAGGGACACACAACATGTAGACACAACGTTGAGTGTTCCTCTGTGACCTTGTTCTCCGCAGGAGATGTCAGTGATGGAGGAAGAGTTAGAGATCCTCCTGGGAGAGCTGCACATCAAGATGAAGGGTACACACACAGACAGACACACACACCATGAGTCAACACTCACTGCACACAATCAGAGCCAGCCCGAAGCATAAGCGAACTAAGCGGCTGCTTAGGCCCCCTCTGGCCACCAGGGGGCCCCAAGCAGCCAGCGGAATCACCCGGCTCATGTGCATGTATTATCAATCATGAACAATGGCTCAGGTGTAAGGTCTCTGCTCAAGGAGCCAGAGATCTGGGTTTGATTCCTGCCTGGGACCAGTTTTTTTTTTTTCTTCTCTTTTCACTTTTTGACCACGTGTCTGGCTGACCGCTGCCCCCCGACATGCGAGGGGAGGCTGAAGCCTAGTTTATGCTTCTGCGTTTTGGAAGAAACGCAAGCGCAAGCGCCCCCCCCCCTTGCGTCCTTGCGTCCTTGCGTGTGTCGACCAATTTTTCCAACCCTTGCGTCTACGGATACGTAAGCTCCGCAAGGAAACGCAAGCTGCAGGGCTGTGATTGGTCTGCTTGCTACATCCTTGCCAGAGTCTCGGATTTCCGGTTTTATAGCGTAATTCCGCCATTATTAAAACAAATATATTTTACGAGAGAATTAATCAGATCTAAGAGCTTTTGTCTGAAGAAATCCATAAATATGACCACTTAGAAACACACGCGTCATTGGCGGACTATAAAGACGCGCGGATGGGCTCCGATTCATGGACGTAGATCGCCGCAAACGTCGGTTTTGCCGGTCGAGGGGGCGTTAAAGTTGTGGCGGAAATACGGGACAAATATGTCCACGAAAAGAGACGAAGAAAAGCAGCAGTGTTGATGCGCGGGGCAAAAAAGTCTCTGATAAATTAATAAATAAATCAACGACTTCCACTCGCAAAGACGGCACTCTCTAGGTCGTCTTCGACAATAAGCGTGACTCCGCCTGGTGTTCTGGCGGTGAATTGCTTTGCAACACACGCAAGCCTTTTAGAACCATGAATTGAAACGACGCAACACGCAAACGCAACGGAGACGCCGACGCAGAAGCATGCGCCGGCCTTAAGGCCTGTTCAGCGCTGCAAGCAGACCCAGTTTTGTATTATAACCTCACTGTATTCGTTTATGATTTTCGCTATAACATTATAGCGTGACATTTGTGCCAATAATCTTCTAGCACAAGTGACTCTGCGTGGTGGGAGGGGGGCCCCCAAATCAAATTCTGCTTAGGGCGCCCAAGAGGCTCGGGCCGGCACTGCACACAATGATAACAAACTATATCACACTTGTAATGACACCAAATTGAATGAATGAAGAAACAGGCAACGTGATGGACCAAAGATAACTTTTATCAAGTTCTGCTGCTGTCACAAACTGTGTCGGTGTCGAGGTGCGTACAGGATCAGGATCGGGATCAGGAACCCACAAAACAAAACAGGGAGTGAACCAAACTGTGACAGCTGCTCTCTGCTGGTTAGCTTCTTCCTCGAGGTCTTGATGTTTTGAAGGTCTTCAGGTTCCTGGAACTCTCCCGAGGCCTCTTTCACAAACACACACTAAAGCCGCGTTCCCACCGCAATTACCAGGAACTATTTGTCCCAGGAACTTTTTGTCCCAGGAACTTTTTTTGCCCCAGACCGGTTGCTTACTGCGTTCACACCAGGGTCTAAAGTACCGGGCGGATTATGTAATGAGTCTGTTAACATTAAACTGGTGCGACTGCTCCTCCCAATCCCAGTCAAAAAAAAGTTGCACTGTGCTGCCATCAGCAGCTGCTGTTTTAGAGGGGCGAAGCATAATTGTTCACCTGCCTACTTAAAAATGAGCTCGCCTAGCTAGCTAGCCGCCGACATGATACGCTAACTCACTCACCCACTTACTCACTCACTGACTCACTCACTCACCCACTCACTCACTCACTCGCGGTCAGATCGTTCTCTGCATTCATGCGGATTCTTTCGACTGATGTGGGTGAGTGAGTGAGTGAGTGAGTCAGTGAGTGGGTGAGTCAGTGAGTGAGTGAGTCAGTGAGTGAGTGAGTCAGCGAGTGAGTAAGTGGGTGAGTCAGTGAGTGAGTGGGTGAGTGAGTGGGTGAGTCAGTGAGTGAGTGAGTGAGTGGGTGAGTCAATGAGTGAGTTGGTGAGTGAGTGAGTGAGTGGGTGAGTCAGTGAGTGAGTGAGTGGATGGGTGAGTCAGTGAGTGAGTGGGTGAGTGAGTGAGTCAGCGAGTGAGTAAGTGGGTGAGTCAGTGAGTGAGTAAGTGGGTGAGTGAGTAAGTGAGTCAGTGAGTGAGTGGGTGAGTGAATGAGTGGGTGAGTCCGTGAGTGAGTGGATGAGTGAGTGAGTGGTTGAGTGAGTCGGTGAGTGAGTCGGTGACTGAGTGAATGAGTGAGTGAGTGGGTGAGTGAGTCGGTGACTGAGTCGGTAACTGAGTCAGTGAGTCAGTGGGTGAGTGAGTGAGTGAGTGAGTGAGTGAGTGAGTGAGTGAGTGAGAGAGTGAGTGAGTGGGGTGGGTCGACAGGTGAGTGGGACTAGCAGGTGAACAAAGTGAGGGGGAAATGACAGCGCTGTGACAATTTTATCTTCTTCCTCTTTTGGTGAAATATAATTAAAGTGGAATGAATACACAGCAGATAACTTGTTGGTCAATAGCTTGTTGTTATTGATCCCAGGTCTGATCGGCTTCGCTCGTCTTTGCCCCGGCGACCAGTACGAGGTGAGAAACATCTTCATCATCATCTTCATCACTGAAAAGAGTCAGAAGTTGGGAGCAGCTGATCGGCTGACGCGTCATGATGGTGTCACATGACCAGGTGGCGGTGCGTCTGGGCCGGCGGCGCTGGAGGATCAGAGGGAGGATCGAGTCCGACAACACGCAGGCCTGGGACGAAGAGGAGGTGGTCTTCCTCCCGCACATACGCCACAACTTTGAGATCAAGGTGGCACACACACAATACCCACAATGCCTAGTGTCTGTTCTCCCGCAATGCCTACCTTAACTCGCGTCCTGTACGTGAAGAAGGTCTAAACGTCAACTTGCAATGAAGTAGAAGGGAAGTCAAAACTACAACATCCAGAATGCACTGGTTTCATCCAGCTGCAGGAAGCTAGATGGAAGGGAGGAACACATAGCTGGTGGTCTGAGGTACTTGTACTTCATTTGAGAACTTCCATTGGAGTAGAATAATGTTCTCACTACATTCTGAAGTATTATCATGTGAATTATCTGCTGTTTACTGGGTGATTCATACTGTAGTTATTCAATAATATCATGTGTAATCATGTACGATAGCATTACAGCCATTCTGCAGAGTGAGAATTCCTATTTGTATACTTTTAGTAATAGTAGTATTTTTACTGTGGTATCTCCACTTAAAATAATTAGCAGAGTAACACCTAAGAAGCGCCCCCCTTGTCCTCATCAGTTGCTCGTCGTGTCAGCTGACCTGCTGTTTCCTCCCAGGTGACAGAGGCGAAGGGTTTGGGTTGGCTGCTGGTCGGCATGGTAACATGTGCCAGCGCGGACTTCTTTGTGGCGAGGCCGCAGCTGATGATGGTGGACGTCACGGAGCTGGGAACCATCAAGCTGCAGCTGGAGGTCACCTGGAAGTATGCGCACACACGGACACACACACACACACACACACACAGAGGACAGAGGACACAAAGGATCATGGGAAGGATCAAGAATTGGTCTGGTTCCCACAGAAGATAGAAAATGTGACTCATCACATGACAAACATGGTTCTAAATGAGCAGAATGTTGTGTTCTTGTCGATGTGTCTGATGTGTGTACTTGTACCTGTCCTTGTGTTTCATGTGTGTACTTGTACCTGTCCTTGTGTATCATGTGTGTACTTGGGCCTGTCCTTGTGTCTCATGTGTGTACTTGTCCCTGTCATTGTGTCTCATGTGTGTACTTGTACCTGTCATTGTGTCTCATGTGTGTACTTGTACCTGTCCTTGTGTCTCATGTGTGTACTTGTACCTCCAGCCCCTTTGACTCTGAGAGCATCAGGCCATTGGTGTCCAGCAGGAAGATTTCGCTACACAGCTGGACGGCACCGAGTACTCCGTCCTTAACCGAGAAGTATTTCATGGTACGTAAGCACTAATACACACGCACACCCAGTACAAGGTGCTGCCGTCTGATGTGTTTCTGTAGTTCAACAGGACGTCATCATGCAGAAAAAACTTTTCATGTGAGAAAACTAGGGGTGTAACGATTCAGCTGTAAGCATCGATGTATCGATTTTTATTCCTCCGATCCAACTACATCGATCTGCGCTCGGCGAGTTGGCCTTATGGACGACATATATCGATCTAACATCGATTTAAAATGTAATAAATCGATTTTAAGCACGTCAGACTTTATATGGATGTTTATTCTTAGCACTTTTAATGATAAAGTTTGTCGCGGACTGAGCCGTGACGCGCTCACGCATTATGCAGGTGCCGCCGTCCCGAGCCCCGATTCAACTTCCGGGTTTCACGGCAAATCCGACGGGATGTTCCACACGGGTTAAAATAGAGGGGGGTTTGTCGGGGGTTGGTAGGGGGAAACCATTATTGCAGGGGTGTTTTTTGTGTATATCACTAATACAGGTTTTTTTTCTGCTACACTGCTACAGCAGTGTTTGCACTTTATTCAAATAAAATGTGAATGCATTTGCCATTTATTGTTGTTTACTTGTTTATTTATATTCATAATTAATTGATACCTGATTCCATTACAAGAAACAACAGGAATCTAGGAAATTTATTTCAGTCACACTGGTTGAAATTTTGGCTAAAAAGTTACTGAATCGATTTCAAGTCATTGAATCGTTTCGGATCGTATCGTTCTAAATGAACCAATATCGTCCTCGAATCGCATCGACAACCACGAATCGTGATCGAATCGAATCGTTGTTAAAAACGAATCGTTACACCCCTGGAGAAAATGTGTAGATCTCTTTGATTCTCCATCCCTCTTCCTCCTCTTCCTCTCAAGTCCATGATGAAGGAGCTGCAGGAAGGTTCTCTCCCGTCTCTGGTAAACAAAGGTCGACCAATGAGAGGAGGCGTGTCTCTGGTCAGCGCCTACAGGTAGCAGTAAACATTTACTACCAAATTACCAAAAATATCACACAGTAATATGATAATATCACACAATGGACAACAAGACAGATAGAACAGCATATTGCAAGATAATGGCATGTTGGCAAGGTATAACGTAAAATATAAGGCTATGGGGGAGTAAACTATTTAAAAATAAAGGGTAAGAAGGAAAAATAAAAGTTAAAAATAAAGTGAACGGCGAACAGACAAGAGAGGAGACAGGAGACATGAGACAGGAGACAGGTGACAGGAGACATGTGACAGGAGACATGAGATAGGTGACAGGAGACATGAGACAGGTGACAGGAGACATGAGACAGGTGACAGGAGACATGAGACATGAGACAGGTGACAGGAGACATGAGACAGGTGACAGGAGACATGAGATAGGTGACATGAGATAGGTGACAGGAGACATGAGACAGGAGACAGGTGACAGGAGACATGTGACAGGAGACATGAGATAGGTGACAGGAGACATGAGACAGGTGACAGGAGACATGAGACAGGTGACAGGAGACATGAGACAGGTGACAGGAGACATGAGACATGAGATAGGTGACAGGAGACATGAGACAGGTGACAGGAGACATGAGACAGGTGACAGGAGACATGAGATAGGTGACATGAGATAGGTGACAGGAGACATGAGACAAGAGACAGGGGGCAGGAGACATGAGACAGGTGACAGGAGACATGAGACAGGAGACAGGTGGGAGGGAGCCAGAACCAGCTGTCCCTCCTGGATGGGGAGGAGAGGAACAAGAGGAGGGAGGCAGTAGAGAGTCAAACGGCTTCACAGCAGAAGTGATTGGCGTTAAATCTTTTACCTTCTAGACGTCTGAAGGTCTCTCTGTCCTCCAGGTGCAGCACTCCTGACCTCCTGAGGAGGACCCTGGATCAGGACCTCCCCCGTGTGCGGGTAGGGTTAGGTCCTCCACATCCCCCACAGGAGCATCTTGACTCCTGGTTTTAATCTCCCCTCGTTGTTGCAGGACTCCCCAGGAGGTCTGGAGTGCTGTGACCCCGCCCCCCCACAACTCCAGCCTGTGGCTGTAAGCCCCTCCTCTCCAGACTTAGGCTCCTCCCCTCGCCGGGCCCAGGCCGTCCGGCTGGGAGCCCTGATGGAGGAGCTAGAGAAGATGTTGAGGGACCAGAGCCACCCGGAGAAGGAGCTCCTCAGTCTGGAGCAACAGGTCCTGCACCTGGCCACCATCCTGAAGGTACCTGCGTTTACCTGTGCGCACACCTGTGTGTAATCAGGCCGTGTTTTTAACACGCATGCTCGCCGCAGAACAACCTCTCTCTGCTGAGAGTCTCGGAGGAAGAGGAGGAGACGCTCGCAGTGGAAGAAGTCCTGGGCAGCTTTGACTTCTTGTCACATGATGATGAAACTTCCTGTCCGGGAAGCCTGAGACTGAAGGACAGCAGGTGAGTTATTGAAGCAATAAGCTACGAGAGGCTGAACAGCCCTCGAACTGTACCCGCGAAATGCTAATAGCTCCCTGCGTCTCCTCTTCGTCTCCATCTGTCAGCCGCCAATCAGCTACTGTTGAGGACTCACCAGTCGCTCCGTTAACTTCTGGGAATTGGAGTCTGGACCAGGCTCTGGAGATACACCTGGAAACATGTCGCGTCCTGCTGCAGGTAGACTACGTCCTCATCGGCCTAACGAGTGTCTCCTTCTTTTCCCCGACCACCTAACGTGTCCCACGTCTCCTCAGATGGTAGCAGAGACAGACTTCAGCCTCTCCAGGAAGGAGCTGCTGCAGGAAGTGTCTCTGCAGGCCGAGGTCCTGCAGAAGATCAGCTACATACTGCTGGAGGAGGACAGAGGGGTCTCTGCTGGGGACAGTGAGTGGACACCTGTCTCTAAGCACATTTTATTCATCATTGAATATAATAACTCATACATATCGTGGGTCCTATGGATCATGGTATCAACATGCCTCCTGTGCTCTTCCGCAGTCCTCCCAAGGGAGGTGCTGGCCTTCTGGGATGACTGCAGGACAGGGGTTGGCTCCTCCTCTTTCTCCTGCAACTCCGCCCACTTCTGCAGGACGCTGAAGAAACGCTTCACCCACAAGGTGGAGGCCAAGGAGCCGGGCCAGTCGGACAAAGGTAGCCCAGAGCTCCTCATCCCGTCGTCATGGTTACTCTCAGAGCTCCTCCTCAGCTCATACATTTCCCACAAGACCTTGCAACACAGCTGATGAGCAGTATTGTTGCTTGAGTTTGGTTTATTCAGAATCAGAAAACGTTTATTGCCACAGTACGTTAGACATACAAGGAATTTGACATTTGGGCGTTTGGGCGTTTGGTGCATGACAACAGAACAACAGACGACAATGGAGGACAAGACAACGGACGACATAGTGCAAGGAATAAAATATAATATAATACAATACTATGGGTTAGTAACTAAGGCTAGCAGTTAGTAAATAAAACATAGAATAAAGTTATAAAATCTAAAGTGCACCAGCAAACAGAAAAGTGACCGGAGGGAGGACAGAGTCAGTCAGTGGGGGACACGGGCTCTGTTTGTGTGGCTGGAGGTCCTGGTCCTGATGGACCTCAGCCTCCTGCCAGATGGAAGGACCACTTTGTCCGGGATCAGAGGGGCCGAGGCTTCAGGGTCCTGGAGAGACGATCAGCCTCTCTGCAGAGCGGAGGACGCGCTGCAGCGAACCAGACGCTGATGGAGGAGCAGAAGGATGGACTCCATGATGGCCGTGTAGAAGTGACCCAGCATCGTCTTTGGCAGGTTGAGTTTCTTCATCCTCTGCTGAGCCTTCTTGCTGATGGAGCTGATGTTCAGCTCCCACTGGAGGTCTTGGGTGATGATGGAGCCCAGGAAACGGGAGGAGTCCACAGGGTGACGGGGGAGGGTGGGACTGCGTTCCTCCTGAAGTCCACAACCATCTCCACTGTCTTCACAGCGTTGAGCTCCAGGTTGTTCTGGCTGCACTACGTCACCAGGTGGTCAGACTCCCACCTGTAGGCGGACTCGTCCCCCCCACAGATCAGTCCAATGAGGGTGGTGTCATTGTATTAAGAGCCGTGTGCTCTTTAATAATATTATGGGATGTTTCTGAGCTCAGAACACACAACACAGTATATCGGGGACACATTTATTTGAGAAAAAACGACCCTTTATGGTGGAAAAATCAATTTTTCAAATGTGTGTTCATGAATATTTATTATAACAAGGACAAAAGAAGAACTAACGAAGCACCTCCTGATCCCTCCTTCCTCCTCCTGATCCCTCCGACCCCCTCAGTGTTCTCCCACCTCCTGCAGGAGCTGCAGGCGTCCAGCCGCGTGGTGCCCAGCCCCCCCCCCTGCAGCCCAGACGCAGTGACTCTGTTCCAGCTGTTTGTGTATCTGAGGAGATGGAACCTCCAGGATCTAGGAGGTCACATCTCACGTCTGTCCAGAGAAGGTTCAGTCTCCACATGATCATTCTACTTACTATTATTATTTAGCTTTTATATTTTAGGTTACCACGTACAACTTTGATCTCTAGTGGGCCAGAGGCCGCGGGGGGGGGGGGGAGTTCAATATCACCCTGTATGTGTTTGTGCTCAGTTGGACTGACTGTGATAGCGTTTGTTTTTATCCACTTTGAGCTCCAGACGGGTGGAGATTGAAGCTTTATGGGGCCATGAATCAGACTTATTTACTCATATTGTGTTCCAGAGTACATCCTGTCCGCCCTGAGGAGCCCCAAAAAGAGGCGGGCTCTAAATAAGCTAAGGGGGCGGGGGATCACAGAGCTCCTCCCTCTAAGATGCACGCTGCAGACTCTGGCGGCGCTGCAGCTCGACTGCAACCACAAAGTCTGCAAGGCCGCAGCCAGCTGCATGTGCAGAGCTGCAGGCTGCCCGGCCTTCAGGAGCCAGGTAAACTCCTCCAGATGTTCACTATGCTGCCGTAGTATCGTAGCAGGCTAAGCTATAAGATGCTGGTGATAAGTTACCCTCCTTTGTGCTCCACCTGCTCCTCTTCTTCCTCCTCTTCCTCCAGGCCATAGTTTACTACACAGAGAGTCTAAGGAGCTCTGATGTTCTGATCCAACATGGATCCTGTCTGGCTCTAAAATGCCTCAAGGTGAGCTCCCACATCTCTACCACACACACACCCACACCTTCCTGGCATATAAGGTGTGTGTTTCCTAGGCAACAGAGAGCGCTGACCTCATAGCAGACTTGTGGAGATCAGCTGATGAAGATCTTTGCTGCACCGCCAGAGAAACTGTCCTCTCCTTTGGTAACAAACATTATACCGTCTTCCCTCAGTAGTATTCAATCCTGGTATGTTCTGAACAGGATCCATATGTGTGCATGTGCAGGTAAGAAGGGTCACCCGGCCTTCCAGAGGATGGACCAGATGTACACGGAGATGCTGGAGGAGGCCTACACCAACCAGGAGACAGAGAGCACCTTTCTGTAGGTCCTCTTACCTGTGGAACCTTCCCAGGCTCATGGCTGATGTTTGAAGGACGCGACACGTGACCTCAGAGGAGGACGACTGACCTCATCTGACCTCGACTGTTGCTTTTAGCATTTATTTATTTTAGGGCTGTCAATAGATTGTTTTAAATCAACCAATTAACAGTTTGAAAGTCATGAATTACTGACTAAGTAAGTAAATAATGACTAATCACGTATTTTAGACACTGTTGTTGTTAATTGTATTTTTTAAACACAAACTCCTCATGTGATCACGTTGGAGGTGAAACACGTTGGACTACGTCTCTTCCTGTCGTCCTCGTGCACTTTGCTCTCAACTCTCCATCGTGTGAGGTGTTTAATGATCCCACATTTAGCAGGACGTTTCCACACCAGCGTCTTTTAGGGACACTGGTGGTCCATTCAATAACATTCAATAACGAATACCGATTGAAGCCGAGCTACTTTCATGGTACCGTAAACCCGGGGTTGGTGGAAACTAAGCTGAAACTTAGCTGGCTACCACCTGAACCTGCTTCATGGTACAGGCCCCTGGTCACATGGTACAGGCCCCTGGTCACATGGTACAGGCCCCTGGTGGAGCTGATGGAGCTTTAGTTTCAGGCAGAATGCTGCATTCATATAAACTTCGATATGAAATCATAACTTAACAATTGTGCATTTTATTTTATTTGATACATCTTTTATTGCATATTAAATTGATTTTATTATTTTGAAAGTGCGTTGTTTACTGCCTCTAAATACACACACACACACATACACACACACCATGCGCCACACGGGAGCCATTATTATTGGCTTGGGGGGGCCATCATCCCGCCTCCCAACCAATGAGCATTTGGGAGAAAGGCGGGCAACATTTTGATATGAAATATGATATGATGTTGATAACGTTTTTATTCTTTTTGACTGCTGGACTCCAAAGCAGAATAATAACTTTAAATAACTGTAAATCTCCTTCGGTGCATTCAGTCGTGATAAAAAGTAAGAACTACTTTGTCTATTGTGTGCAGGATGAATAAATACGCTGTTATGTAATAAATAAATAAATAATCTCCCGTCGGAGCTCCGATTCACTCTGAGGAAGCGAAGCAGCTTTCCAAAGTAGAAATGTGGACCCTTCAGTATATATTTTTAATACTAGACATTACATTTGTACATTATTAATGGTGTTCAATAATAATCCAAATAAATCATTTTGGGGCTTTCGGGGGGGAAATTGAAAGACCACCATAGAAATCGGCTGAATGTTGTTTGCACTTAATTCAGTGAAGGTTTGACTTGATGTGATACAGAAATCTAGAATCTAGAATCTGTGTCTTAATGTCCGCTGGTGGATGAAATGTGCAGTTTGCTAGTGATTTTTTAAAGGAATTATGTATGGATGTTTTATTGCTCATGATGCGTTTGAAGCATCTTATTCTTACTATTAAGTCAGATCTGCTTGCTGGTCCACCACAACCTTTATAGGGACTAATCTAGCCTAAAAATACCCTTCTCATGACACATAGGAGATTAACATGTGGAGAGAAATATTTATTTAAATTAAAACCAGAGCAATGATGCAGCAGAACACACAATTTCCTTTGAATGAATTAAAATGTGTTTGTGAACACTGGAAAAAGAAAAAAAGAACAGCAACCCATGCAGGAGACAAACAACCCAACAAAAACCAGCCAAGAAGAGCGGAGAGGGGCATTGTGGGTAGTTCTCTCCGATTGTCCAGAGGCCGCTCTGTGTCAACTAGAAACCATCGGGCCTCCAGCGGCTTGTCTGTGTGAAGGAGACGCGGCGCTCGCCACACATGGTCACAGGACATGTCCCAACGCGGGGCGGGACTTCCTCCTCCTGCCGCTTCTTGATGCATTTACAGCGTCTCCTGCCCCCCCTCATTCTTGACTCCTAGGTCCCCACGATGGCCGGGTCGTGGGCGGCGTGCGGCAGCGCGGCGTCCTGGCAGTGGTACAGGAAGCAGTTGCCCCAGCAGCTGTAGCAGATGAGGAACAGAGCGGCGAGGAAGACGAGGGCGCAGATGGTGCAGGGCTTCCTCTCCAGCAGGAAGCTCAGCAGGTAGAAGCCCATGAACATGGAGTGGTTGAACCACAGCGCCGGGTTCAGCGGCTTGGGGATGAGCAGCACGGGGAGCAGCCACTGGAGGCAGTACATGGCGCCGGTGGGACGGGTCTCTCTATGTGGCGGCAGGTCAGATCCCGACCTTAGAGGAGGTCAGAGGTCACGGTTGTCAGGTCATCCCAGGACACTACAGAGAACAGAAGGGTTATGAAACTAACAAGTGGATCCAACTTTTACTCCACCAGAGACGTGGTGGCTTCTACTTCCTGTCCCGTATGACCGGCCTTCACATCTGAAACCCCGTCCTATTTCTCAGCCTCTGCTCACAATGTGCAGACCTGTTTTTAAAAGACCAGCTCTGCAGCCACAAGGTCTTTTTGAATAATGTTTGTGATGTAATAGAAGGGAACAACTACAAGATGTGTAAATATGAATGTACGTCTTACTGGGAGTAAATGAAAATGGCATCGTCAGAATGTTGACCACTTTGGAATCTTTGCAACCTTTAAATCTCTGCAACGTCTGATTTTGTTAAAGTGAAGCAGTTTTAGTATCAACGGTTCAGACAAGGTCTCCGAAATATACGTTTTTTTGTATTTTCTCATTTAGCAAATGATACATTTCCCTTGTATGTCAGTGTATGTTCCCAACATGTCAACATGTTGTATGTTCCCAACATGTTGTATGTTCCCAACATGTCAACATGTTGTATGTTCCCAACATGTTGTATGTTCCCAACATGTCAACATGTTTAACAGACGTCTCAGCCAGTGAGAGTCAGCCCCCCTAAACGTGATCAGTGAAGTCATTGAGCCACTCTTTGCCGCGTCTTCTTCCAGCCTCGTCCACTTGCGGTTTAGGAGGTTAAATCCGACCTGACAGCAGAACCGGCTCCAGCCGGACGAGGACAAAGCGGAGCCGCTGCCAGCTTCCACTCAGCAGCGAGTTTAACCGGCTAGTTATTATCACAGGGGGGAAAGACCCACTAAACAAACCCGTTCACAAGTATGTGGAGTCATGTTACTGATGAACTTAAATCAACTACGGTTAGAACACGTGTGGCCGGCTCGTTAATTCGGTGCGACACACCGCGTTGGCTTTCGGCGAGTTCAACCATTAAAACACAGAACCGTGTCGCTTTGGTAGCAGTGACCCTTTAGCTCTCTGCTCGGTTAGATGCTAGGCTGTGAAGCTAAAGTAGCTCCGCCGTGAAGCTAATGCGTTACATGACGTGTGGTTGGTTATTAACAGACTGGACACTAAAGAACTGTACGTATCGGCGGTTAGCTGGTGGCGAGCTAGCTAGCAAGCTAGCTTAGCCGTACACACGAAGTATTCAGCGAGCCTATTGCAGCGTTGCCTCTGACGTAACACAGCTAACTGTCAATCAACGCTTACATCGTTGTGTTACAAGGTGTCTCCAGAATAAAGCCAACACACCTGACATGTTTTGGGGCGCGTTCTCATCAGAGCGTGACCATCACCACCGTCTCCGGCTCGGCTACTGACTGCGTACGTAGCATGCTAGCCGCTCACACTAGCTAACGAGCGCTAGCGGTGCCTCGAAGGACCCCTGGTGAAAAGCAGAGGCTGACGATGTGTTGCCTGAAATTACCACGGAAGAATTACTGTAAAAGTATTCATGGAAAATGTTACCAACGTCAATGATGGAAAGAGTAATTAGCAATATCTAATTCAAAAGTCGTTTTTTGTGCATGGACCGGAACATTTTTTTAATTTCATTTAATTTTGAAAAGCCCATAATCGCAAATTACAAATGATCGTCAGAGGACTTTACAGTCTGTGAAAACACGATCTTCTTTGCTGAAACCCTCACACAAAAAAAAACCTTCAAAGGGGAGAAAAGGGAAGAAAGCTTGATGCGTCTGTCAGGATGGATGTGTACAATACAT
Source organism: Apeltes quadracus (assembly GCA_021346845.1). Classification (NCBI taxonomy): domain Eukaryota; kingdom Metazoa; phylum Chordata; class Actinopteri; order Perciformes; family Gasterosteidae; genus Apeltes; species Apeltes quadracus. Next base: position 19,824,017 of record CM037933.1, on the reverse strand, counting down.
GCAATTCCTACAACAGAAATATTTCAAATAATTAATTTCATTATGCTTACTCATGTATTAATGTGAAAGAGGGATATTACTTTATTGCTACTATGATTTTTGAAAGGCGATTAAATTATCAAAACCATTATTTTGAGTCAACGGACTAATCTGTTTGAGAAATTATTGTTTTTGATCGTTAATCAAGCAGCTAACCAATTTTCAATAGCAATCAATAGCAACCAATTTTAGCAGTTTTTTAAATCAATTCTGTGTAAGAGATCACGCGGCATTTTGATTCATCTCTGTCTTCTGACAATGTCTCTGATCCACATCAGCCTGTATTCAAAATCACTGAAATCAGAAGTATGAAGTAACAAAAATTATGTTGACATAAAAAACTCAAAATCTCTTGATGCATTTGGCCTTAATACACATTTTTTTAAAGAGTACAAGGATCAACTAATATATCCAGTAACTCATCTTCTTAATATGTCTTTTATCTATTCTATAGTTCCTGCAGATTGGAAAGTGGCTGCAGTAACACCAATACTTAAATCAGGTGCTTCAACAGACGTGTCTAACTATAGACCTATCAGCATACTTTCAGTGATATCAAAAATAGCAGAGAAGTGGGTAGGCCGACAGTTAACTGCTCATTTGGAAAATGTCCAACCTTCATTACATCCATTACAGTTCGGTTTTCGGACCCATCACTCCACTGATAGTGCCCTGTGTGTGTTAACAGAAAACATAAAAAGTCTGCTTGACAAGAGCCCCTGTGTCGGGACTGTCTTCTTAGATTTGAAGAAAGCCTTCGACTGTGTTAACCATCAGATCTTAATATCCAGGCTGACTCAATTTAACATCTCTGATCAAGCACTTCTATGGTTTAAATCCTACCTGTCCCACGGGACACAGTACGTGGTAGTAGATGGTGTCAAATCTTCTTGCTTAGACTCTGGAGGTGGTGTCCCGCAGGGGTCTGTCCTTGGGCCGGTTCTGTTTTCTCTTTCTATTAATAACCTACCAAATTCATGTCCAAACGTCTTCTCGCAGATGCATGCAGATGACGCAGTAATTTACACCCAAGCAAAAACCATCCAACACGCAGCTGCTGATCTCACAGCTGCCCCATCTCATGTGCGGGACTGGCTCAAGAATTCATGCCTCATGTTGAACACCCAAAAAACGGTATGCATGTACTTCTCAAAACGCCATGTCTCAAAACGCCATAAACAGATCAAATGTCTTCCTGAATGGAGAGGAACTTCACCTAGTCAAAGAATTTAAATACCTTGACTAGTCCTTGACTCAACACTAAAAGTAGCTACGGTTGTCAAATTTAATCTTCACAATTTTTGGCATATTCAAAATAATCTAACTATGGGTGCTGCAAAAACGTATTTTTATTCTATGATTATTTCTCACTTTGATTACTGTCTGACTACCTGGTCTCTTCTTTGCCCCACAACACTCAAACCCATAGAAAGTCTATATAAAAAGGCATTAAAAACGTTAGATAAAAAAACGCTATCCCACCACTACTGTTTAAAAAAACATAGATTATTACATTTTGAAAATATGATTAATTTTAAAATGGCCTGCCTGACCAGAGGAGCCTTATACCCCACAGGCGCACCACCTTCGGTCAGACGGTCCTGTCTGTCCGGGGTGGGAACCTGTGGAACAGTCTTCCTCTAACAATAAGAGACTGTATTACATGCAGCTCATTTAAAGTCCAGTTGAGGAGATGGCTATGGGCGAATCAAAGCTGCTCACACTATGTGTATGTTGTATCCTTTTTTACGCTGTTTTACTTTGTGATGTGTATATGGGTGTTTGTGAAATAGATTTGTCTTTTAGGATTAGGATTATTGTTTATCGGATTTAGCTAATTTATGGATTGACTGTAGATGTACATTTTCCTATTTGTAATGTTTTGTGAGCTGTGTGATCCCAGCTCGTGGGACTCCGGATGGAAATTAGCTGTTGGCTACCATCCGGCATGTTTACATGCAGGTAACCCATGTTTTGTCCATTAACATGCACTGTCCCAATCAAATAAAGAAGATTAACTTAGCTGACTGGCGATACTCAGTGAAGTAATGTATTTTATTCCAATATTATATCGACCCTCCACAACACATCAGAGGTCAAGATGTTGTTTTTTCACTTATGTCAAAGCATGATTTCATAAATACGACATGAAGTAATCAAGATAGACCGAAACGCAACATCAACACATTATTATTATACTTTGATCTTCTATTCATATAAAGTAAAAGTACAAAAACAAAGAGAAAAGGTGTTGAGCAGCAAGAAATGATAAAATCGAATTGACTTCCAATTTTATTTGCCCCGTTCACACAGAGAACCCAAAGAGAGAAATGAAACATTGTGTAAAATTAAAAGACAAAAGTAGGCTCACCTGTGGTTTCTTTTTTTTGGTGCTACAAGCGAATACTTATTGATTATCACAAGCAATGCTCCTATGCATGAATATAATATATAAGATATACATATCTCGTATATCCGTATGGTGTGTGCGTATATACACACACACAGGGTGCGATTTGGCAAAAAAGCAGAGGGGGGATTTTTTTTGTTGCTGCCGGTGTCGGCATGCGGGCTGACGGGGGGGGGGTCCGCACACGCACATCACGCGCTGCGCGTAGGGAACCACATGTGTTTGTGTTCGATGGTTTTCAGAAATATGCGTGCATGCGGGAAATCCTTGTCCCCACCATAGATTAAAAAATACATAAAAACAACAGAGGAGGGGAATCCTTGTCCCCCCCCGGCAATAAACATTTAGCAGAGGGGGGGATAGAAAAACCAGAGGGGGGAAACCCCCCCATCCCCTCTCACAAATCGCACCCTGCACACACAACATACATCATGATATGTGTGTCGTTCTCTGCAGTCGGATGCTTCATGCTTTCAGGAGCAGGAGGTCAGAGGTCACGCTTCAGCCGCATCTCCATGCAATGCCGATGTGGAGCCGATCACTCTGTTAAGCATCTCGGTCCAGCTGCTTTGATGGTGACTCAGTAATGACTCATTAGTTACTCAGCGCTGACCTCATCACGTCTACTCAAGCTGCAGATCTGCCGATGAACGCAGTGACTCCATCAAGGCGGAGCAAATCACTTCACATTGAACATGGACTTGGACTCCATGACTTGCTCCGGACCAGGAAATGCTGTGTTTACGTCTTTATGCACATTTAGCTCAATTCCATAAGTGCCAAACCCGACCTGCCTCTGATTGTGATTGTGAGGAGCTGAGAGGAGTCGACGAAATGAAATACTGCGCATGACGACATTCAACGTAGCGCTCAAGCCAAAGCACAGCACTGAGGAGTGTAACACGGGCAGAGCTATTGCATCGTTATGTACATTTCACTGGACGGTAGCTGGTGACCTTTTATCTATTTTAATGCAGGACGTTAGCAGCTCATCCAATATGAACTTGTAGAGAAATGAATCTTCCTTATGTGATTAGGAGAAAGTGGAAGTGCCACAGAAAGTAACCTCTGATTGACAGGAAGCGGAAGCTCCACATACAGGTGGACCAAGGTGCTTCATCAGGTGACCTAACATCATCATCCAATCCGTGGCGCCGTCAGAGACTCCTCCCACGCGGTCCGAGGTCCATCGTCCTCTCTCTCACCCGTCCGTCAAAGACCTTCACGTCTCCTCTTCCTCCATCAGAGATGTGTGTCCTGCTCCTCCTCTTCCTCCTCTGCTGCTGCTTGATTCACAAACACCTGGAGAAACAAACCTCCGTTGAGCCCAATGGAACATCCAGAGAACGATTAGACTCATCCAATCACCTTCCAGCGGCTGCTCTCAGCCCCGCCTCCTTCTCCGCCCGCTGCGAGCCCATTGGTGGTCGGCTTGTTCTCGCGCATCTCGGGCTGGTTGTCATTGGTTATGTCCAGCGTCGGGTTGTCGTGGCAACTGTTTTCCACAAAGTGAAGTTCCTCAGCATGGAACTGTTTGCATGAGAGAAAACCCAAAAGGTAAGATTCCATTTCAAACTTTAACTTGAACTGCTTTTCAAGTCTCGCCCCTTTTATAGCCGATCAATAAACCTCATGATAATGATCAATATTCACACACGACTACACGCCGTGATCAAATCTACTTCATTCTACATTCAGACCAGAAGGAATCATCATCATGGCAGTCGATTGATTAAAGGAGTAGAAGTACTGCAGTAGTAGTACCAGTGGAAGTACTGGTGTAGTACCAGTGGAATGACCAGTAGGAGGACCATGCGGGGACCCACCGTGGTCTTGGTCCCAGGCAGATGTCTCTGCCAGCAGATGTAGAGGAACCCAGACGTGATGATGATCATGCACACGGAGCCGATGATCACAAGAACCACAAAGAGTTTCCCGTAGTCACTGCGAGTCGGACTGGGACCAGTACGACAGGCACTGGGAGGACTGAAGGTCTGGATGCCCACCTGAGGACGGACAGTGAGACAGACAGAGGGACACGATGTGTGCTGCGTTCACACCAGAAGCAAAGCAAATGATTCGCAGAGTGAAGAGTGAAAAAAAATAATACAGAGCTCAAAACTATTTAAGGTTCACATTTGTGTCTCAATTGAACAAAGCGTGAAGACACTGAGCTGAAGGTTAGTTTGATGATCACAGCGTCACCCAGACGGACGACGTCACGACGTCACGAACCGAACACCCGACGTTTGTGTAAGTCACACAACAAGTAAAGAGCAGGAACAGAGCGGAAACCATCGCTGTCTTTACGGCGTGGAGCCGAGATAAGCCCCGCCCCTCGCCTCTGCTGTCATGTGATCTAAAGTAGGTACCTGACTCAGCATCCTCCGGATCTCTCCCAGCATGCTCAGCACCTCCTTGGTGGCCATGACTCCTGTAACACGGCACACAGGGGTCAAAGGTCACACCGTCCTGTGTGTGTGCACACCGTGTGTGTCCCGTGTGTGTGTCTGTACCGTGCTCTGTCACCACGTTCATCAGCAGCTGTTGCCGTTGGTGTGTTGGCTTGCTGAGGTAAACTTCCCATGATCCTTTGTGGCTGTTCATCCTCTGAGCAAACCCTCCCTCAATGACCTTCAACAGCCGGACGCCACGGTGCAAACGGAACTCTTCCTGCAGCACACACACACACACACACGCACGCACACAATGAAGAGATCAGAGGAGGGAGAATCCAGCCGCGTTGCCGTAGAAACCATGAGCGCTGAGGGTTTGCGTTGTTGCCATGGAAACAGACACCATGGCGAATGGCAGTCATACGTACACAGCTGAGGTTCTCCGTGGTGTTCAGGAGGACGTATCCTCGCTCGGACAGTTTGCTCCAGTCGACACACGTCACCTGAAGATCAAGAAGCATTCAGAAGTGTTGGACCACACGCGTTGTCATGGAGACCTCCTCCCCACCTACCTGCCGCGCCTCCTCCAGCTCATCAAAGCCAGTGACCTCTGTGACCTCTGATCTCTGGGACCACGTGGTCCTCTCCAGCCAATCACGGGAGGGGTCGGTGAAGCTGAAGGTGGGGGAGGGGCCAGTGGTAAGCGGGGAGACTTCCCGCTCCTCCTCTTCCTCCTCTTCCTCCACCTCCTCCAGACTGGGCTGCAGCGGCCCCCTGCTGGGAGCCACACCCCCCTCCGCCTCTGTGGGCTTCTGGGTAACTGCGCCCCTGTGTGGCGGACCGGCCTCTCGGTCCTCCTCCGCGTCCCTCTCGGTCTCTTCATCCTCGACGTCTGCAAAGGCCAAACAAAGGTCAAACAGGAAGCTGCTCTTCATCATCCTCCTCTTCCACTGTGAAAAGGGAGGCACCTTCAGTGTGACCCCTCAGGAGGCCGAAGTCTGTCCCCGTGTCCGTCTCGGGGGGGGACGTTCCTCCAGCAGCAGCGGTAGAAGTAGAACTAGCTGCAGGGAGCGAGGGGTGGAGGCCTCCGTCACCACTGGAGGCAGCGTCTTCCTCCGCCTGCAGGTGGATGATGAGAATAAGAAGACCCAGAATAATTAGAATAAGGAATACAAATGAGAATGATTAGAATCATACACCATTAGAAATAGAATAGTGAGAATAATAATGAGTTCAGTATCTAAAACATGAGATCATTATTGTTCAATGGGTGTTTGTACTGTGGTATTAGTACTAGTAGTATTAGTAGTATTAGTACTATTATTTCCTCTTGTGTACAGCTTGGACCTACATGTAGAATAGCACGTACTATACATACAGACATGTTCTATATATATATATGTATATATATATATATATATATATATAGAGGTTGAGGATATTGTCACCTGCAGAGGCAGGGCGGCACGTTGCGCCTGCAGCCCAGTGTGACGCCCCTCAGCTGGGGGGGGGGGGGGCGCTGTGGTTGGAGCCTGTGAGACACAGAGAGACACCTCAGAAACGCTGTGAGCTTCTGTCAGATGAAGTCACGAGGTTCTATTATATTATATGTTCTATGATGATGTTTAGTTATCATGGGATGTCAACAGGTTTACATCTTTTCTACTGACCAATCAGAGCCTCCACATTTGGGCTTGGGTGAGTGTCATCGTCTCCTGTCTCTTCTCCCCCTGTCCTCTCCCACTCCTCTCCTCCTCTTCTCTCTTTGTCCTCTCCTTCCTCCATGTCTGTTCCATAGAAGCCTGAGGCCTCCAGGGAGGTGAGGAGCTCCTTCTCTGGGTGTGAGGAGTCAGGAGGTCTCCTGAAGCTTGGTTCTTTCTGAGGAACCACCAGATGAACCATACGCTGAAAACAGTAACACATTTCCATGAGACATCTATGATAAACGTTGCATCCTGTAAGGTGAACTTGAACTCACCTCCATCTCGTCCTCCACCCCGAGGTTCTCCTCCATAGCGGCCTCCTGAGGAGGCGAGGAGGAGTCAGCGGAGTCCATCTCCTGGTGCGTATAGAGGCCCAGGTGAGGCTGGGTTTGGACTAACTCCTGGACCGTGTGGCGTTTGGTCCTGACTACTTCCTGGATGGAGCGAGGCTGGGAGAGGTGGACCAGCGGGGGGCCCAGTGGGAGGCCATCGCCGCTGGGCAGAAGGGCTGCAGGAAGAGACAAGAATCCACACATCTACTTACAAGAGCTACAATAAATAAATGTCAGACTGAACGACGGTCATGAACCAGTTATGAGCTTAATAATAAGTGGATGACGTGTTATTTTAGGCTTCAATACAATGCATTTACCATTAAGAAAATGATCCACATATCGGCTTTAGGTCATTTATTGACTCCATCCACGTTCATGGGTCCCTCATCCTTCATGTTTCCCATGATGCACTCTGTTTATTAGGAAGACTTAAGAACGTAAGATCTGTCAAACAAACATTTCTGAAGATGTGAGGCGAGTAGAGAGCAAACGGCTACTAAACTATTTTATACCCAGTTAAAATAGCTTTCTTTTGTATTGATGTTTCTTCCTACTTGGTTTGTTTGTGCTGAATAATTAGTGTAGTTGTTGACTATGTGAGCAAAAGCAAAGATCATGTGAAGACACATTCTGTATGCCCCATGATCATCTTCATATTGTGCCATATATATTAGTGGACAGTTTGTTGTCTTTCTGCCTTCTACCCCAAAGACCCTGCAGATCAGCTTATAGTGTCTGGGCCCCTCCCCCAAATCCCCCCCACCCCCCCCCCAGTTCAGCCTCCTCTTCCTCACCCTCATTTCTTAATAGGTTAAAAAGGTTATTGTTGAGTTTAACTGTTCATCAATCAGGTTGATATATATAACTACACATATTTGTAATATTTCTGGCTGAAAGTGATAATTATAATTTATTGTTGAAGATTATTATCCTGTGTGTGTGTGTGTGCGTGTGCGTATGCGTGTGTGACACTGCAGTGTGTCCCCGCTCTTTTAGCGCACAACCTTCATTCAGTATTTCAAATTACTATAATTATAATTGCTGTTGTTGTTATTATTATTATTTTCTCCTCTTTCTGTCTGGATGAAATGAGACGGACTCACCGGTCAGTGTGATGATGAAGAAGAAGAAGAAGAAGAAGAAGAAGAAGCGCGGGCCCGGCATGTCTGCTGCAGTGCTTCCTCCTCCTCTTCCTCCTCCCTCTTCTCCTCCCTCTCTTCTTCCTCCTCCTCCTGCTCCTCTTCTTCCTCCTCGGCTCACCGGAAGTCGGAGGAGACCGATGGAAGACAGACCTCCGGCCGCAGTGACTGTCCTGTCTGCGGCGTGAGGAGAGAGACACTGAGGGACAGACAGGCAGAGAGACAGACGGATCGGATCCGTTGCAGCACGTCGCCCCGTGTGCAGACTGTAGTTCCGCTTCTCTCCGCCAAGTGTCGCTGCTTCTGCTGCGACGGACAGACGCGTTCAAGTTACATTACATTGCATCACGTTACCTGTAATCATTTAGCTGACTTACAATAAGTACATTTCAACCACAAGGAAACAAACAACAAAGTGCAATTTCATCTCAAATAAGCTGATGAACAACTTGTTTTAACAGCAGTTTATAAAGTCATTCAAATGAGCTCCACAAAAAACAAACTAAAGCGAAACATGAGAACTTGAAAAATGCGTCTCAGATAGTGCAGCTCATCCAGGATGGACGGGTCAGCGTCCACAGCAGCAGCTCAGACGGTCAGAGACGGACTCCGTGGGGGGGGGGGGGGGAGCACAGACATTGGTCAATTGGCCTCTGGCGGTTTGAGCTCTTCACGGATAAAGCCGCTTCACACTGAGCACATGTGACAGACGGACGGGAGTGTAGAGTCGCCTTGGCAACGTCCTCCAGCACGAGCGGTTGGGCAGTGGGTCAGTCGGGGGGGGCATTTCTTTGGAGGGCCTCCATGTGCTCACCAGAGGAAGCCTGAGAGACCAGCTGATGGTGCAGTTGGACTTGGGTTCCTCCTGATGCCAGACCTCAATCCAATAGAGCCCATCTGGGACATCCCGTCTCCACCGTCCTCCAGCACCACGTTGATCCCTCAGGAGACCCTTGGAGGCTCCGCCCACTGCTGAGCCTCATCCCACTTTTAGTGACACAGTCTGTACTGTTTCTCCATACAACTATTTAAAGAAAAGTATTTAATAAGACTACGTTGCTCAAGTGTTCCCTAGATTTTTTGGATTTTTCTTCTTTAAGTCAACTTATAAGAAGCTGCATGTTGTTAATAATAAAGTCAGCGACACAATGATCCGTTTAAACAAACTCACAAGCGATCAATACAACATGTTTAACAAACCACTTTAATATGGAACCTTTTTATCCGACGGATGTTTAAATGAGCAACAGAAACATCAACATGTACATTACTTACAAAAAGAAGCAGATATGAAAACAGTTCACATTTACTAGATGTTGTCACGTGACTAGTGTCTCTCAGAGACCTTTGGGTCATCAGATCACTCCGTCTGCTTCCTCCAGTCATTACTCTGGAGCTACCGGTAGCCCCGCCTCCTCCCGAGGTCCAGCGTGATGATTGGACGCCACCTAGAACTGCTGCAGGATCAGTTTCTTCTTCCCGTCGTGGCTGAACTTGTTGGAGCGGAAGACGTCGCTGTCGTAGAACGACGTCAGGCTGTGGATGTTGATCTGTCGGGCCTGAAGGGGGCACACGTGTACTTAGAAACTACACACATAGTAATATCCCTACACAACACACACACACACACACACACACACACCTAAGAACCAAAGGAAGTCATTTATTCATGTGCTTTAGAACTTGGTTCCCGAACGTCCCCTGAAGGACGGCGTCCCTCCTCACCTTGTCCTGCAGGTCCTTCTCCACTACCTCGATGGTGTCGTTCTGGACGCCGTACCGGTTCCTCTGGTAAGAAACCTGCTCAGCCACCAGCTGTTTGAGGATGAAGAGCAGCAGCTCGTTGTTGTCCCGCCGGAAGGCCAGGTACCGGGAGAAGGTCTGGAGGGAGACACGGGGGTCAGTGAACGCCTCGTCTCATAGGGAACGCCTCGCTCGGTGAGGGGACCACCCACCTTCCTCATGCTCCTCATCACGCTGAACTTCTGCGTGTCGATGAAGCTCTCCAGCATCACCCGGATGGCCATGTTGACGTCGTCCTCCAGCACGTAGTCCCTCAGGTGCATCTTGGCGTGCGCCTCGGCCATGCGGATCATGGACTCGATGTGGCGCACCGTGATGGGGATGCTGCCCGTGGCCTGCAGGGAACCACAGGACGCGTCAGTGCAGCGGCCCACAGCTGGGCCTCAGACGCGTCACGTGACTCACCATGGACTCCTTACGCAGGTCGCTGTAGATGCGAGCCACCTTGTCCTGATCCATCTGGTTCAGTTTGGGATGAATCTGCAGACGAGCAGAAGTGGATCCACCTTTAAAACGTACGCTTGCAAAGGAAGCTCATTTCCAACGGGCGGAAAAGCAAAACGGAAGCAAATGAAACGCATTTGCAAACAATCAGAGTCGAGATGCTCCGCTCGTCATCAGCGCCATCCTGCTGCCGCAGCGTGAAGACGCTTCACGTCAGTAAAGCGTGGCGATAACTTGCTTTGCTTCGGCGTGAGGCAGCGTGTCCTAGTTAGTAGCTAGTCAACGTGGTACTAGTTAGTTCTCCTACCCGCTCTTTGGCGTAGATGATGTACTTCCTCAGCAGCTCCTGTGGAATCGGCGGCACATCCTGACGTGTTGCGTAGAACGACTTCCTCCAAGGCCACGCCCGCTTCCTTGTTGCTAGGGTGATGCTTGATGTGCGAGCTAACCACAAAGCGCGCCAACATCTCGTCCTGGACAACCGACCAATCAGCAAAGAGGAGGGGAGGAGCCGCTTTAACATATCTTCTTCAGTTCAGTAATTCTGTGTGTGTGTGTGTGTGTGTGAGTGAGTGTGTGTGTTTCTACCTGCACGGGGTCCACGGTGTCTCTGACCACACACAGGACATCAAACCGGGACACGATTGGCTCCGTCAGGTCCACATTGTCAGAGAAGGTCAGGGAGGGGTCGTACCGGCCTCCTGCCAGGAAACAAGCAGCTAAACGTGAGGTCGCGTGAGCCACGCACACTTTAAATGCCGGTCATCCGAAGGTCACAGTACCGATGGGGTTGGAGGCGGCGATGACGGTGCAGCGCGCCTGCAGCGAGGTGACGATGCCGGCCTTGGAGATGGAGATGCTCTGCTGCTCCATGGCCTCGTGGATGCTCGTCCGGTCTGCGTCGTTCATCTAGGAGGACACAGTGGCGTTCGGCTCAGAGAGGCTCAAAGGCGGCTGGCGTTTCCCAGCGAAGCTTCTTCTCACCTTGTCGAACTCGTCGATCAGGCAGACGCCGCGGTCGGCCAGCACCAGCGCCCCGGCCTCCAGCGTCCACTCGCGGCTGACCGGGTGCCTCTGGACGTACGCCGTGAGGCCCACGGCCGAGGCGCCCTGACCCGTGGTGAAGACGGCTCGGCTCGCCACCTTCTCCGCGTACCTGCCGACACGACCGGTTCCATCAGAAACTCTGTTACACGATTAGATGAGCAGGAGAAGACCTGCTGGGGGTCCACAGAGCTCCTCCCACGTCTCGGGCAGGACACCTACTTGAGGAACTGGGACTTGGCGGTTCCCGGGTCTCCACACAGCAGAACGTTGATGTCTCCTCTCACCTTGTGCTTTCCTCCTGAAGGAGAGACGCTCAGTGAGCGACAGGAGGAGTCAGATAGAACAGCCCGTTTCCACGGCGACGGCACCCACCTGGGTTCTTGGGTTCTCCTCCGAACAGGGCCAGAGCCAGAGCTCTCTTTATGTCCTCGTGGCCGTAGATGGACGGAGCCATGCTGGCAAAGATCTGCAGAGGAGACACAGTTAGGAATCCGTCATGGCGGATGCTGCAGACAGGAAGTGAACGCAGCTCAGCACACTGTTTACATATTCAAGCCAGACTTTCGGTGACCTCTTGAACAGTAGTGCAGGAAGTCGTGTTCCCATAAAGGAGGACAAACATCTAAAGATGAAAATCCTGACGATAGTTTGACAGTTAACACGTATATTTGGTCGTATGATCCTCACCCGCTCCCCGATGCGCTCGTCCTTGGAGAGCGCCACAATGGCCTTCACGTCCTCGTCGGTCAGCTCTGCCACGGCCACGCCCTGATCCCTGCGGGTCACGTGATTGGCCAAGATGACGGTGGCGAACACAGGGAAGCCGTTGGCCATGTTCAGGGACCCGTCATAGTTGTTGTGGTAAATCCCCGTCAGCTCCTGGGGGAGGAACAAACACCATCAGCTCCACCTGCAGGAGGTTCAGCCTCTCCTGGTGACATCACACCTCGAGACTCACAATCTCATCCCCTGGCTTGCATTGGTCCACCAGGTCGGCCAATAGGATGGCGTCTTTGGAGCGGGGGAGGCGGCCTGCAGCCACTTTGCCGGGGCTCTCCTGCACGGTGATCCTCTGGTAGTTCTGGTACACGGTCTGCACGGGACAGGGGGGCCGGTGAGACAGATCGACTACACCCTCCTCCTCCTCCTCCTCCTCCTCCTCCTCCTCACCACTTACCTCCTCCATGTTGATCTCAAAGGGGCCCATGGACTGGCACTCGGGGCAGGAGCCCGGCTTCACCTCCTGGTTCTGATTCTGGAAGAAGGGCCCCAGCACGAAGCTGCACTTGTTGCAGTTGTACTTGACCATGCCGAGTTGCGGCAGCACGCCGGTGCAGCTGCTCACCACGCCGCTGGTCCGGATCAGCTGGTTCAGGTGCAGCTGCCTTCAGGGGAAAGAAGACGAGGCGTTACCCACAATCCTCTTCTTCTTCAATCATTGGTGGTCAACTTCTACTGCTGACGACTCAGACGTCTCATTCAGCTTGTGTTCTACTCATGGAACACATTTACCCAGAAGGCTTTGCAGGATCAAGAACGTGGATCTGTGTTGTCAGTCAGTGATGCAGATGTTATTAATAAGCTTATTGATGATGTGATCGCTGTGATCGTATTAGTAACCAGGAAGTACACGGTACCGGAGCGAGCGAATCTCCTCCACCAGCGGCAGGTTGCAGATGCGGACGTGGATGTCGTGGGCGATGCGGTCGTATTTGGGGTACATGGCCAGCACCACCTCTTTGGCTGCTTCGTCAAACACCTGGAAGACAGTCATTGAGTCTCAGATCCGTCTCCATGGTTACGGTGTGGTTTCATAGCAACCCAACGAGCAGGACTCACCTTCAGCATCTCCGTGGGGGCTTCTGGCAGGAAGTAGGCTAGCACGTGTTCTCTGGCTGCCAAGTCCTCGTAGTTCACCACCAGGCTCTCCTTGTTCTCTGGAACACCAGACCACATGATCACGCCACCATCTACACCCACGCCTCCACCTCTTCCTCCACCTGAGGCACACACGCACCTTTACACATGTCGCTGATCTTCTCCTTGAAGACGTTGTGTCCGTTCTCGTCCACGTGTGTCCGGAGGAAGTTCTTGAAGCGGTTGTAGATCTCCAGCCGAGGAGCCGCCATGGAGACCCACTCCCTCACCGTGTGACCCTGCAGATGGGAGGAGGAGGTGAGCATACCATAAGAGAAACCACGGTACATCAGTGGAAGGAGAAGCAGCAGTACCTTCATGTCCTCCAGGTTCTCGATGCTCTCAATCATCTCCTCATCTTCTCCCTCCGTTGCTCCCTCGGCTGCCCGCTCAGCCAGACGCCGCCGCCGGGCAGCCGGCCTCTCGTCATCTTCGTCCTCGCTGTCTAGACGGCGAAGAAGGAAGTGGGATTCACTAAAGAGCTGCTAAAGAGCCGGGGTCCAGGCCCACCATGTATACATCACACGTTAGGTTATCCTCCTCGTGCATCTAACTCCCTCCCATGATGCTTTGGGGGATACAGACCAGACGAATAACAATGGAGATTGGAAATTATTTATTAGTTTATTTACAAACCACATCACTCCCTGTTCATATAGGAAACAGCTCCTCACCGTATAGCAGCCCCCTCCTCAGCCTCCCGCTGACTCCCTGCTCCCTGTCCCTCCTCCTCATGGCCTCCTCGGCGGCCGCTCTGGCTCCAGGCGACATCTCCGACAGCTCCTCGTCGTCCAGGTCTAGACCCTCGGCCTCGTACTGGTCTAGAGCCGGGATGGCTCGGTAGTCCCTGAGACAGGAGACGCACACTCAGAACGGCTCGGACACACTAAAGCATCAGAGCCGCCCTGCGCCGACCTCACCTCTCCATCCCGTCCCCGATCAGCTCCTCCCCGTCCCCGTCCTCCTCCTCTTCAGGGAGGAGCGCGTCCCCCAGAAGCCCCTCTGACTCGTCCTCAAAGGGAGGCAGGTCTCGTCCAGGGCTGGATGTCATGTCTCCTCTGCGGGAGGCTCTGGTGGGGCTGGTGGCCACTTGGAAGGACTCGGAGGAATCCTAAGAGCGCAGAGAGGTCAGTGCATAAGGTACTAGTACACATCACGTCATCACGCGTCATCTACCCGACGCTTTCATCCACAGCAACATACAATAAGTGCATTTCAAGCACAAGGAACAAGAAACCACAACCTGCTATAGATGAGAGCCATAATAAGTGCTACACCGAGTGAGAGAGCCCCACGGACTGCCGCCTGCATCCTGTGCTTCTGTACGATGGAGGTTGTCCCTGCAGTGGTCCTGGCTTACTACTCTGAACATCATCTCTGTTTAAGTTATTGAATGATCCTCCTCTGACGTCACTGAGGTCTCTTCCCTTTTTCCCCATGGGGGGGTTTTCCTGTGCCGATGAGAGGGTCTCGGGACGGAGGAGGTCGCATGTGTACAGACTGTAAAGCCCTCGAAGGCAAACTTATAATTTGACTATACAAAATAAATAAATTAAATACAAGTTCCATAACGTTACAGAACTCACATGTACCTATACATCCATTCACAGACATGTACAACGTTTAAAGAGTGAAACATGAAGCTCAGCCATGTGGTGCTTTCCCCTTTAGGCGGAATACTTAATGACATTAAAAAGAGACCGAAGACGAATCATTGTAATTTAGCAATTAAAGATGAACGGCCACACTAACCGAACTTTGACTAGCGTTAGTTTATTTGAACTCATCATGTTTGATTCAAATCTATCGCTTTATCTTTAAAGTTTAAACGTATAGTTTCATCTCGTTAGACGGTTTTTAGAGGTTTCCACTCACCGCCATTGTTGCTCTTCAGTCTTTTTCTGCCTCAACTGAACAAACTTCTTCCTGTCGGAGGATCTTTTCGCGCGGAACAACCACGTGACACTCATAGCCCGCGAAAAGCAAAGAATATTTTAATCAACGCCAACGTTACGTTTCTTTATTGGTCGGTCGGATTTAAAGAGGCGGGGCTTAAAGCACCGAGCGCTTGGTTTGTTGTGAACCGCCGGAAAGGTTTATATGCTCGGTGCGAAGCCGCCAGATGGGCGGGGAAAAGGGCCGGGCCGGGCCGCCCAGCAAAACCAGCGCACCCGTCTCTGAGCTTCGGCGCAAGGGTGGAGTTTATGACGTAACATTTATTCCCGGGAAAATTCGTGCCGATTATGAATCCGTTTGGGTCAAATCTTAGAAACAAATGTACTGATCCAAATTTTAGAAAGAACAATGACGTTGTGTGTATGTTAATTTAGAAAAATGAGTAAGTAAGTAAGTAATCAAGAAATAATATAATTAAATTGCAACACAATAATAAAGAACATAACATGTACACTAGCCTTGTTCTCAAAAGGATTCATCCCCAGGGTAACATGAATAAGTAATGTCTTTTGCTTCATCTTTTGAGAGCATGAATACATGTAAAAACTCTTGTAGCATTTGGGGAAAAGTCAGAAGGATTCATCCTCTGGAAACCACAAATTAATGGCTGAAACCTGCATGAATATAAAAAGATGTGAAGTGTTTACATCAATTATGCAGATTATGTTCAAGTTCAACCAGTTCAAACCATTTTAATATCTGTAACAAAAAACCCACACATTCATATGTACAGTATCAAAAACCACAGAAGAGCTTATCAAACAAAACAGAATCAGAAAAGAACAAATAAATTAACACCACCAGGGTTTATGTTTGTAATTTTACATGAACACCAAATAAATAATTGATTAGCCTGCAATGTAGAAATCATTTAAAAAAATCCAATCAGACAATTATTTGTAATAGTTGTTTTTGTTTTCAATCATCTTACACTGACTCTTTGAGAATGCTGCTTGAGTCAACATATTCCCACAATGCAATTGCAAAAACAATCTGCAAAGGAGAACAAAACAAAAGCGTATTGAAGAGAGCTGTTTGGATCACTTCCTGTTTGTACTCCGATGAGTTTGAGTCACGTTAGTGGTCAACACCAGCTTCCTACTGGGTAGAGACGAGCCTCAGGGGAGCAAACCAGTTCCACGATGACGTGTGAAATAAGTTCATTACAGATCAGATGAGGCTTCAGAAAAACCCCAAAACTATTTCCCCAACACGATGCAACCAAAAGTTAAAGATGTGTGTGGAGGAGAAAACTTCAAAATAAAAGCTATCCAGGATAAACTGAGCGCAAAAATAAGAGGTCTTGTGACTTCAAAATAAAATTGTCATCCTTGCAGCCCACGTTCGAGGTGCAAGTGAGGCTTCATAATAAGAGCGCTTCAGAAAAGAAACACAAAGCAGAGTTGTTGGTGGGACTTCGATATCACGTCTCTGCACGATAGTGTGTTCATGTAGTGTGTTGGGACGTCGTTGTGGTTGTGAAGGCCCCCTCCTCAGTTTGTGTTGGTTCCCTTTGAGTCCCGCCGGGTGATTTTTATTTCAGCACCAGCGTGGCCTCGGAGCCGTCCTTCCTCTTCAGGTACAGTCCGTAGCTGAGATGGTGTTCTCTCCTCAGGAAGGCGTAGAAATAATCCGACACCAGCAGAATCTGAGCAGAACAACAACAGGAAGTTGATTACAGTATCATCATCATCACAGTCATAAGAACTTTATTAACGTAAATGAGTGATGCTAAAAGTGAGTCACATGATCTGCGTGTCTGCCGTGTCATGATCCTTATTTTTCCTGAATGGACAAATGACACGTCACTATTTAAATATTGCAACCGCAAGGATTTCTGGGACAAAATGATCTCATTTCCTTTTGGAAAGGATGCTCCAGTGGTTCTAAAACGAGCCAAGTTGGGAAGCACTTCCAACAGCTCTTATCAGACAGCCACTTCGACCACTTCACTTCCTTTCTCTTAGGGAAGAACCACCTAAGCACATTGGACAATTCTAATCCAGCCCTATTGTCTGTAATCAAAGGCTGGAAGACTAACCTGCTTTGTGGTCTCGTTAGAGACCTGTCAATCAGCGTGTAGCCCCGCCCTAAAGACTTCTATAGGACGAGAGGAGTCGCCCTCTGCTGGTCAGCAGAGAACATGTTCAGTGGCTTTAACTAATAGCACAAAGACTGGAGGCGGAGGGAACTAGCTAGCCTGGCTCCAAGTAATGAACGGGTTCCACCTGGTTTCTACACAGCTGAAGACATATTTATGGACTTCACCTGTCCCGAGTGTCCTACCTGTGCCACGTTGAACAGCAGCGTGATAGCGTAGTAGAAGTTGGAGTTGGCGCTACCGGCGTAGATCCAGAGGTGCCAGAGGACCGGGAACAGAGCAGAGCAGGCGAGCAGGACGCAGGACACCAAGAAGATGTTCCTCAGGACTGAAACCAGGACACCTCGATGTAACATCAGGCACACGGTACATACACGTGTGGATATATGTATAGATAAAACATGTAGTACTAACTGAAGAACCCTCGGTACGCCGAATAACACACTCACATCTGTGCAGGTGACTCCACACAGGGAGGAAGGCCAGGTAGAGGGAGATGTCTCCCACAGTGGGGTAAGACTTAAAGATGGAGATCACAGCCAATTGCATGAAGATCAGGAACACCGGATGCTCCCTGAAACACAGACACGGGTTCAAGGGGAAGGACAGATGAGAGGAAGGAGGAGGGAGGAAAGAGGACAGATGAAGGAGGACTTACTTGAGCTTGATGGACAGAGGGATGGTGTAGAAGAAGACGTTGATCTGGAAGACACAGAGGAAGAAGAGACGGAAGTGTTCGAACATCTCGGCAAAGAAATACCAGAAGAGGCCGATGTTGGGGGTCAGGTCCGGCACTGAGAGACTGGTGGGAAGGGAGAGACAAACGGTAACCATGACTACAGCTGGAAGTGACCGTAAAGTAACATGTAGGCGCCCTCTGGTGGACAGACTGATAAACAGAATTAATTTATCATTTAAAATCTCAGAAGTTTATTGAGAGAACCCTTGTCATGCTATTTATTGATTAGACACGAGGCACACATTGCACTGCACATTGTGACTTAAGAAGATGATTCTCGCTGTTACTACAAGGACAGGGGGGCTCACATGAAGCCGTAGACGGAGGGAAGGTAGTCCCAGGAGCCCAGAAGGAAGAAGGACAGGCCCACGAGGACCAGCAGGCTGCCCAGGTACATGAAGGCGTACTGAGCCACGAACCACCAGAAGCTGAATCGCCGGACGTTCACCGGGATGTACTGACGCTGGGGGAGGGGGAGGAGGGGCTGGGTTAGCGTGCGGCTAACGTGGTTCAGAGACTCCTCAGACATGGCAGGACTTACCTGCATCAGGTAGAGCAGCGCGGCGGCGCTCAGGGTCAGGGGGTAAATGGACTGGTAGGTGGCCAGAGACAGGAAGATGGCGCTCAGCAGCATGTTGCCTGAGACACAGGACACATGTGTGATGTCATTACTGTACTCTCTTCGATGTGAGGAGCCACAGTCGGCCGTTTTGTCATAGTGACAGTAAATTATTAGAGCTGTCAAAAATAGTGCACTAACGGCGTTAATTAGATGTTTGTCGTTAATTACGTCAATCTTTTTAACGCATTTCACGCATGCGCAGTGTGACAAATGATTCAGGTCAGGAATGTGTCCGAAATGCGGTTGTGGTTGGACTATTATAACAAACAAATCCTCCTCGTGGCGACTTTTGTGTCAAAAGCGACTAGAGACAAATCTAGTGACACGTATACAGCATATTTCATCATTTAAACAAGTCTGATCGTATCGCTCTCTCCCCCTTCCGCCTGCTGCGCTGTGGACGCGCGTGTGTGTGTGTGTGTGTGAGAGGGGAGACGAGGGCGTAAATCCCAGGGGATTTTCCTAGAAATATCATTAAAACAATGGTGTGTATTGTAAATAACATAATAATGTATACTTAGAATATCTGTGTAAGAAGTAAAACAATACAAACCCCCAAAATGCTTTTTAAGTTTAGAAACATGTTGAGTCCCCCCTCCCTTGCCTCACAGTGGTTTGGTCCGCTGCCTGCTAGCGCTGTGCGATCTGCACTCGACTCAGTCGGTAGTGACGGGAACGTAGTAAGTAGGCGGTCTAAGGACGTTTTATTCACATTAAACATCGGATGAAGTTTTTATTTTCTCAAATACAAATGAAATGACAAAAGAGTCTGCTATGCTAGTGTAGAATAATGTAATGTTACCCAGCTGGTTTAATATGCCCCCACTACAACTAGCTAACGTTATTATTTGTGTGCTCTTCAGAAATGTTACGTTTATTGTCGCCCCTACTGTTAGATCAGACTTACGCCCATGGAGAGCGAGAGGCAGACCGCTCAGCGCACTTTATTGGAGTATTACCGGCCAACGCTCCCGTTTTTTACGCCTATCACCCGGACACCTCCCGGTTTGTTATTTCTCCCAGGAAACGTTGCATATGTGGATTAATCATGATTATGTGTAGTTAATCATGATTAATCCATTGAAAACTCTGATTAATTTGATTAAAAATTTGAATCATTTGACAGCCCTATAAATTATTCTTGAATAGTGGTAAAACATTTCGAACCGCACAGTACCTTTGACGGTGGACAGGATGAAGAGGGAAATGACGGCGTTGTTCAGGCCGCAGGTGGACTTGGCGACGCAGGAGAGGATGGTGAACGGGTTCAAAAGGTAGCTGAGAAAGAAGAGGCAAAGCCACACCATCACACATAAAAGGATACCAAGGTTAAGCAATGACGAATATCAGAAAGAGATAAAAAGTTAGCCCTATCCCTCGTAATAATACGGATGTTTGTCTTTTCTCTAGTAATCTGTTCTATGACATCATCATGGGTGCGCGCCGTGTCTTCCTGTTACTCACAACATGGCCACCTTCAGGGGGATGTAGTACATTTCGCTGGGGCTCCTGATGAGCTCCAGACAGTCCAGCGGGTAGCGGTCGGCCTCCAGCGCGTACTTCTGCTTTCTGAACTGCAGCCGTCACAGGTTACCATGGCAACACATGACAGAACAGCAAACAAGGGGAGCGTTTGTAACTGTAGACTCCACAAGGAGAAGGTGAAACACATTATTCATGAATTAACTAATTTATCCTTTAATATGCAACTCTTGTATGGTCATTTAAACCTATTTTCTTACCACTTGTTTGTTGTAGTCCTTCACGGTCATGTAGAGGGCCAATGCAGTGATCACGTCCGCCAGCTGGAGGGACGACATTATTATATTATTTACTTACTTTACACATTTTCTCTCTGCTTCGCCAACCGCCAAGTCAAATTCCTTGTACGGCTGACATATTTTGGTAATAAATGTTTCCTGATTCCCGATGTGATATAGAAATGCTGGTCACCATGAATGTGATCTCTGCGTAGTCCACCAGGAAGTGGAAGAGGTAGATGATGAGCGGAGTCTGAGGGAGGAGGAAGCACATTGATGCATCAACACGGCAGACAGAGATTGTGTTCTTCAATAAACGGTGTGCGTGTCTCACCTCGTGGAAAACATCTCCAGAATACGGTGAGACTCCTAAATCCAGCAGAGCCAAACCTTCCACGACTGCACGAAAACAAACAGCACGTCACGGGACAGACACAGAGACGCCGGTGCTCTCTCTCGGTTAACCGGTAAAGACTCCAGTGCTCTAGTTAACCGGTAAAGACTCCAGTGCTCTAGTTAACCGGTAAAGACTCCGGTGTTCTCTCTCGGTTAACCGGTAAAGACTCCAGTGCTCTCTCTCGGTTAACCGGTAAAGACTCCAGTGCTCTAGTTAACCGGTAAAGACTCCGGTGTTCTCTCTCGGTTAACCGGTAAAGACTCCAGTGCTCTAGTTAACCAATAAAGACTCCGGTACTCTCTAGTTAACCGATAAAGACTCCGGTACTCTCTAGTTAACCGGTAAAGACTCCGGTGCTTTCTCGGTTAAACGGTAAAGACTCCGGTACTCTCTAGTTAAACGGTAAAGACTCCGGTGCTCTCTCGGTAACGGTAAAGACTCCGGTGCTCTCTCGGTTAAACGGTAAAGACTCCGGTGCTCTCTCGTTAAGCGGTAAAGACTCCGGTACTTTCTCGGTTAAACGGTAAAGACTCCGGTACTCTCTAGTTAACCGGTAAAGACTCCGGTGCTCTCTCGGTTAAACGGTAAAGACTCCGGTGCTCTCTCGTTAAGCGGTAAAGACTGTATTATTCTTTAAAACGTTAGTAGGGATTTTAAATGTAACCGGCTGACTGTTTATTTGCAGCCAAACCGGTCACCGACTAAACACGGTGGCAGCGGGAAGGCGACCGGAGCAGTGTCCCGGCAGTAAGTCTCCCCGGAGAAGCGTGGCCGTCCCCGGTTACCTCTCTTCCAGGCGGTCAGCGGAGACACCACCTCCACTCGCTCCGAGACCATGTCCGCCACACCGGACCGGTACAGGGCGGCGCGGATCGTAACGGCTACAATCAGCAGCAGTGTCACAGGAGCCGCCATGTTGACGAGGAAGGAAGTGCTCTACGCCCTGCGAGGTGCATGATGGGAAATGAGGTTCTTCTCAGTTGTGAAAGAAGCCTAGCGGAACTCCAAACGGAAAAATCACCGTTGAGATTAGAAATTGTTGTTTTGAACTACTATTTCTATTATTATTATTTTATTAAACTATAGTTAATTAGAATTCATATTTTGAGTTGTTTTATTACTGGATGGCGTTTTGGATTAGTGTAAATCATACTTGATAAACTACAACTCCCGTTGTCAGTTGTCATGCGCAATAAACCAAACAGGAAAAAGGTTTTTACAAAGCCGAACTATTAAGCCGCACATGTTTCTCCCCGAAAATCTTTATGCATTGGATCAAAACAATGTACAAAAAGACATTCAAGCTTGTAGCGTAAATATAAAGGATATACTTTTGTCCTTTTACCACTAATTTTTGTGTATTTGATATTCATTTATTTGAAGGTTGAAACTTGAAATGTGGTTAAAATTTCATGCTCATTATTATCAATTTTGCAGCTGCTATTATTGTATTATTGCTGTTATGACGTTGAATAAACAGTTGTACAGAAGTATGAATGAATTGATTGACAAACTGTTTTGTACTGTAACAAAAACTTCCCTGACACGAGTCCGTATATAAATAAATAAACAATGATTCAAAACAAACGGCATAATATTCTCAATATAATAATATTCTTACTTGCTTAACGTTTTTAGCTTTCGGTCATAACTGAGCCTTTTACGCTGAAGGCTTTAAACCGGATGCGGCTGCATCACTCGATAGCTGCACTTCCTGTGCTCAAAAGGAGACTTTCGTTGTCATGTCCCGGAGTGGATGTTGTCATTGTTATCATGGCGGGCCTAGAGGTGCTGTACACCTGTGTGGGCCGCAGCGTCACCTGTCCGCAGGACGCCGTGGTATGCTTCGTCCACTGGGAGATGATCAAGAGAGGCTTCCGGTGCATCGGCTCCGGAGACGAGGTAAAGGAGACCCTCAGGGACCCCCAGGGACCCCCTCCAAACTGTCCGGGCTAAACGAGATCATCAGCAGCGCATCGATGAGGAATGTGAACGTTGACTGTAACACGTTAGTAATCTTCAGTGCATTCGAACAACTTCCCACTTTAGTTAGTTTATCTCTACGGATATAGATGAAACTGCGTGGTTTTTCGAAGGACTTCTGTCATCGTCTGTATTAGCATTAGCTTCATGGACATCGCCGATGTCATCGAGCTCCATTCAACTGTTTCATTTGAGTAAGATGTTGAAACCTTGTTTAATTTTTCTTCATCATTAGATGCAGAATCAAACTCACAGCGGAGACTCAAAATAGAGTTTGTATCAGGCGTTTTAGAAACTGTCACGTCACGTTTAGCTAATGTTAGCTAAGCTACGCTAGTGTCCCCTAATCACCAGCAAACCAACAGGCCACTATATGAGAGTTATGATGTGATTTTTTAATATAATATATAGCGTTATATATCATAAGATGTGTATTACAGTACAGTATAAATAAACGTCCCAGTGTTTACCACAGCAGAAGGACACAGTGGTCCTCATTGATCCCCGGTTGCTCCTCCAGCCTCTCAGCACTGACCAGAAGTCCGAGCTGCTTCCTGCTGACTGGAGCAGCAACAAAGAGTTGTACAGTCTGCGATATACGTCCAAAGACGGGGACTCGCAGCTGCTGCTCAAAGCCATCGCTGTTGACTCCACCTTGATCTTCAACCTGTTGGTAGGAACATCTGAGGGGCTGATCTGTGGGATCTATTTTGTTTTGAAAATCCTCTGTATAACATGATTTGTCCCCTGGTTTTTGTGTGGGTGAAGAACTCCGTCACTCAGCAGGTGTCGGACCTGACCGTGAACATCAGCGACCACGTGTACTCGGATCAGTTGCACTCATTCCATAGGTTGGTCTGTGCGTGCGTTAGAATAACTCGCAGCTTTTATTTTGAGGTTCTCTGACAGGAAGCTCCTTAGAACCATGGTTTATCTCCATGTTCTCCTCAGTGTGTTCAAGGAGGCAGACAGTCTGACGGAGAAGGTGAGGACTCAGCTGCTGCCCCCCCAGGATGGATCTACTGTGCAGAAGAAGAGTCCGAGGGAGGAGGAGGAGGAGGAGGAGCACATGAGGAGAAGACGAGAGGACGTCGACCCCCTCCGCATCCCAAACAGGCAGCCTCGTCACGGACCACCCCCCCACTGGTCTGTCTCACCTTTACACTGAAAGTACTTCTTCATGTACTCAGGGAGAGCGTGACAAAGAGAGGGGGAGCATGGGCTGAAACAATATGAGGAGGAGGAGGATGATGATGAGGAGACAGAAAGATGAAGGAATTGAAACTTCTGTTTTTAGCTTCATCCTCTTTGTTCATTGGTGGAATCGCGTCGGTGTTCCTTTAGATTCAGGTTATCAGCAAATGAAACCGTACCATCGTAATGAAGAGCTTCTTGTCTCCAGGCGGGACCCCGTGGCTCCTCCCTTCTCAGCTGGAGGAGCAGACCTTGATCCTTTTGGGTGAGTCCATGACTCAGGATGAATCATGACATCATTCATCAGATGATGTTTATTAATACAACTCTGAGAGACAAAACCGCAGAAGAAGACGAAGAGGAGAGATCAGCATCATTGAAAGAAGCACCCTAAAAAGTTTGACTTGACTCGAGCTGATCTTCAAAGGGAGCTCGTAGAGAAAAAGAAGGTTAATCTGGAAATCCTCCCATCCAGGACTCGTGGAGGCGGCGGGATGATCGTGGACCCGTTGAGGTCGGGGTTTCCTCGCTCTGGATTCGACCCCTATAGCGGGATACCAGACATCCTCCCTCCCGGCGCGGTTCCCCCGGGCGCTCGCTTTGATCCGTTCGGACCACCAGGACGCCACAGGCCCGGGTGACCCACACACACCTTGACATGTGTTGTTATAATTAAGTAATGAAGTGATGTTGCTAACATGTCGGTATTTCTTTTTTTTTCTTCAGACCGGATCCGGACCACATGCCCCCGCCTGGCTATGACGACATGTTCATGTAGTACTTCCTGTCCTCCAGCCAAGCGAAGCCGTGAGGGAGTTTCATCTTCTCCAGAGGAACATTCTCCTCTTTGTTCATAACTAATAAACTGGTGTATATAACCTGTGTAGAAGTACCTTCTCTTCCTGGTAGAGGTACATAAAAAGGTGTTTCCTGAGATTTTATCGTCTCATAAACTATTGATAAATAAAGTACGATATGACACATCTTGTTCTCCATAGTTTTTCTTGGGATTATCATACAGTCATACACTTAACATTTATTTCAGCAGAGGTATTCAACAGGTAAAACAAGTGGGAGGGAATACCCAAACAACTAGAATTAATGAACTGATGACACATGAACCCCAATCGGAACCATGTATTTAGAGTGATTTTGATATTCAATAATGTTCCAAATAAATCCAGAGGTTTTTCTTTGAGTGCAGGATGGGGGAGACAGCCAGTGGGGGGTCTGCGCTTTGTTGAGCCCCATGTTACAATTCAATATTTATAGTACATTACCTCACATGTCATTTAGCCTCCGCTTTTATCCAAAGCGACTTATAATAAGTGCATTTCAACCATAAGGACACAAACTCAAAGAACAAGAAACAGGAAAGTGTAACTTCATCAAATAAGCTAATTTTGTGCTACAGTTTGTTATTGTATTTACAAAGAACATTTAGAACTCAAGAAGGAAGACGCTACTTCTCTGAGTCAGAATCAACAAAATATCCCCCAAAAATTAGGTTGTAAAAGGTTGGGCAAAAGAAGTTAATATATTTTAGGTCAAAAAATGTATTTGAAAAAATGTTTGAAAAATATGATAATTTGATAAATGCCCTGGAAAAAACGTTTTAAGAAATCAGAAAACGTGTTTTGAAATAAGTCGGGGTGACGGGGCTGTGTCTTTGTTTGGCATCGCGGATGGCCCTCAGTGGAGAGACCCACGTGACACGACGTCACACGTGACACCCATGAACCGAACGCTTCTGTTGTTGACGAAGACATCCCTGAAGAGGGAAGGCGCTCTTTAAAATGACCGGCCGCCCCGTCGTAGATATGATTGGATGTCACGGGCCACGTGACTGGCGAGGGGCCACGTGACTGGCGAGGAGCCAGTCGTTGTTCGGCAGAGCTCGCTGACCGTGGTTGAGGGGGAACCTCTCTGTTGCGTCTGTGATTGGTCGAAACCCGTCCCCTTTTCGCGCCAATACGGTGCATTGTGGGGGAATGTTAGCGGAAGTCCGCCCGGTTGTGTAGTGTCGTGTTGTGTTGTGTTGTGTGAGTTGTGTACGTGTCTCCGGGGGAAGGTGGCGTCTTGTTTTGTGGAGGATTTCTATTTTTGTACGTTAAACTTTGAAGGACAGTTTGGAGGAATGCGGGGCGAAGAGTCGTCCGATTCCGAGTGCGGGAGGATGGAGGAGAGCTCCGTGCGGAGGAGCCTGGAGACCTTGTGCCAGGAGCTCAACATGGACGAGAGCACCGCCTCGGAGACCATGGACAGCTTCTCTGGCATCTGGAACACCTACACCCTGGAGGTGAGTGCTCGGGTACGCCAGGGCAGCACCTCCACCCGGGACGTGTCTTCAGGTTCTCCAATACTCCACGAGGGTAGAACATCTACACTACTCCCTGGAGTTGAGTCCTGAGTAGAACACCTGTCTTAAAGTGACGGAATAGTACTGTCCTCTGGTTTGAATTACATTACGGTTGTTTAGTAATTACTAAATGATGTCATTTAAAGCTAAACAAGAAGCAGCTCGTCACATAAACACAGAGGTCAAAGGTCAACAGTGAATCTATCTTAAGAAATTAATATTTTTATTTGGTTACATAACTTGAACATCACCATGTATTACAGAAAGCATTGCGCGCGTGTGTGTGTGTGTTTGCGCGCTCATACACCATTAATAACGCAAGTGTCGGGATGGGACTGACGATGGAAGCCTTTGTGTGTGTGTGTGTGTGTGTGTGTGTGTGTGTGTGTGTGTGTGTGTGTGTGTGTGTGTGTGTGTGTGTGTGTGTGTGTGTGTGTGTGTGCGTGCAGGGCGAGGTGGTCCACTGGCTGGCCTGCTCTCTGTACGCCGCCTGCAGGAAGGGCTCCACGCCCACCGTGGGCAAAGGCCTGATGGAGGGCAACTGCGTGTCGCTGACCAGGATCCTCCGGACCGCCAAGCTCAGGTCAATTCATGACATCACAATGTCCTCACAAAGCCTGAACCTCCACCCGTCAGCTGCTACTCCCGTTGTCTTAACACTGATTGGGTGTTTAATTAAATTCATTTTATTTTGTTTAGCCAAAAATCCCAAATTGGCCTCAGTGGGCTTCACAGTCTGTACACATGCAACATCCTCTGTCCAGAAACCCTCACATCCGCACCATTTTGGTCTACAATGTCAGATGTGCAGAGATGAGAAAAACATCAAGGATGTCCTCGTCCCTGATCTGTTACTACACATCCAGGACGGTTACAAGGGGAAACACTGGGTGGGAAATGTTAATCAGAGAGACGAAGAGAGTAATAAACCGGAGAAAGCTCCAGGGAATTTATAGCCCTAATATACAGAAATATTATTGACAGCCACGATGTAAGGAAGAGGAGTTTCTTCTGCTCTTCGTCTCTTAGCCATGACGTTAATGTTCTAGTCGTGTGTCCCCCCCAGTCTGATCCAGTTCTTCTCTAAGATGAGGAAGTGGGCCGACATGTCGAACCTCCCGCAGGACTTCAGGCTCCGGATGGAGCGGCTGGAGCGCAACTTCGAGGTCTCCACCGTCATCTTCCGCAAGTTCGAGCCCATCTTCATGGACATGTTCCAGGACCCGCAGGGGGGGGGGCGTCCCCGGCAACCACGCAGCAGGAAGCACAGGCACGGAGCTCTCTGACACACACACACACACACTCTGTCTGTCTCCCTCATTCACCCCCAATGATCTACGTGTGTCCTGTTTGTCTCCGCAGGCGTTTGCCGTGTCACATCAGCGACGTGTTCAAGTTCTGCTGGACTCTGTTTGTTTACACCAAAGGTAGTGTGTGTGTGTGTGTGTGTGTGTGTGTGTGTGTGTGTGTGTGTGTGTGTGTGTGTGTGTGTGTGTGTGCGCGCGGCACGCTGGATGCAGATGTTGTTTGTGTCTATCTGAAGGTAACTTTCGGATGATCGGCGATGACCTGGTGAACTCGTACCACCTGCTGCTGTGCTGCCTGGACCTGGTGTTTGGCAACGCGCTGCTCTGTAACAACAGGAAGGAGCTCATCAACCCCACCTTCAGAGGTACACTGTGTGTGTGTGTGTGTCCTTGTTGATATGACCCATGCGTGCATGCTATGTGTCATGCATTGCATGGTGCGCATTGCTGCAGGTCTGCCTGCTCTCCACCCTGCTGGCCGCCTGCTGGCAGACGATCCTCCTCCGTGTGTGTTGGAGCGTCTCTGTGAGCTTCATGACGGCCTGGTGGTGGAGGCCAAGGGCATCAAACAGCACTACTTCAAACCCTACATCCAGAAGCTCTACCACAGAGAGGTGCACACACACACACACACACACACACACACACACACACACACACACACACACACACACACACCGCTTCTTTCATCCGTCTGTTACGCACAACTCTCCTCCCTCATCAGATCCTGAAGGGCAACGAGGAGCATCTGACAGAACTATTGGATCCTCAGAACTTTATAGACAACAAGTAAGCCGATCAGGGGTCAAAGGTCAAGGGGAAGTTACTGTTCTTCTCCTCTGCATCTAATCTCTTGCAGAATCAAGTTGTGCTTATAATCAAGTTGTGTGTGTGTGCGCACGCGCACAGCAAGGCCATCAACAGGGAGTACGAGGAGTACGTGCTGACTGTGGGAGACTTTGATGAACGAGTGTTTCTGGGAGCTGACGCCGACGAGGAGATCGGAACCCCGAGAAAAGTCCTGCAGGAGCCGAGTCAGATGAACTCTCAGAGTCCACCACACCAACACGTGGAGAAGGTGCACACACACACACACACACACTCGACTAAGGAATGAAAACACAATATTTAACTCACATTAATGTTAATTAAAAAAATAGTACTTTGATGATGATAATTCATATTTGAATTTGCTTCAGGAAATGATCTGACATCACACTTTCCTACTTGTCCAATCCTAAATATGAATGAAACGTGTTCAGTCCACCACTCAGGAGAAATAGATGCGCGATATCACTACACTGCACATTGCAAGTTTGAAACCGCGCACTTTAAAGGATCCTTCATAACTAATGTAGCGATGAGTTTAACGCCGAGTGGGAGATGCGATGTCATCTTTGATTTCTTCCAGTAACTGTAATATCAACAAAAAAAATATTTTGGATTCACTCAAGTGAAAAAGTGTGATCCTTGTGGCCAAAGTCCTTTCAGCTCGTCTCCTTGTCCGTCTGGCTCAGAGGACTTCTGTCCTCTCACCAGGAGGCTAAACGCGGTTCATACCGTAGGATCCGTTACTGGGCCCTTTACGCCTCCCATCTCTTTATGGGACACTTCCTGTGAGTGGCTCGCTGGTGAGATCGCTGTCTCAGACAGGACATGGGTGACATGGTGGGCTTCAAGGTCCCCCACCTGAAGAGGAAGAGGAGGGGCAGCAGAGGAGTCCTCTTCCTCAAACCCGAGGAGATGCGGGCTGACGTAGTAGGAGGTGCTGGAGCACAGCTGAGGGGCGGAGCCAGAGTCGTCATTGGCTACTGATTCATTGATGGGTGTTTTTTAAAATCTCTCTGTCCCTCTGCTGGCAGTCAGGGTCTCTTGCCCCACCCACCCCTCTGACTGGGCGGGGCTATCTGAAAGAGAAGGACCTGCTCGTCACCCCCGTCTCCTCGGCAACGCAGAGTGTCAGCCGGCTTCAGAGCATGGTGTCCGGTCTGAGGGCGTCTCCCAGCGAGCAGCTGATGCAGATGTTCAGGTATACACACACACACACACACACACATATATATATATATATATCAAATATAGGAGGGCATATTGTTTCTATACCTTTTTATATGAATTTATGTAGACTTCTCTCTCCGGTTGAAGGTTGTGCTCCAGGAATCCCACAGAGTCCATACTGGGCCGAGTGAAGACACTGGGACAAACCTTCAAACACCACTACACCAAGGACTCTGAGGACATGCCGGGGTCTCACATGGGTACTACGCAGACACACACACGTATATGATGTATACGTGTGTGTGTGTGTGTGATTCACCTCTATAAAAGAACCTCTTGTCTCCAGACTTTGCAGAGAACCGTCTCAAGTTGGCTGAGGTCCTTTACTACAAAATCCTGGAGAACGTCCTGCTGCAGGAGACCAAGCGCCTCCACGGCAAAGACATGAGCGTAAAGATCGGATCCCTTTATTTCGAATCATTTGTAGGAACTAGTTGACGTCGAAGCTCATTTCGTCCCTGTGTGGATGTGTGTGTCTGTGTGCATGTCCCCCCCCCCCCGCGCCCCCCCACCTCAGGTGCTGTTGGAGCAGGACATGTTCCACTGCTCCCTGGTGGCTTGTTGTCTGGAGGTGGTGTTGTTCTCCTACAGCTCCCAGAGGACCTTCCCCTGGATCATCGACATCTTCAAGCTGACCCCCTTCTACTTCTTCAAGGTCACACACGCACGCACACACACACACACACACACACACACACACACACACACACACACACACACACACACACACACACACACACAGCTTTATTTGCAAACCAGGATGCATTGCCAAAGGAAATACTTGTCAGGGTTGTTAACGTGTGTGTGTGTGTGTGTGTGTGGTGTGCGTGTGCGTGTGCGCGTGTACAGGTGATTGAGGTGTTCATCCGCTCAGAAGAAGGCCTCTCCAGAGACATGGTGAAGCATCTGAACCTCATTGAGGAGCAGGTTCTGGAGAGCAGAGCGTGGAGCGCCGACTCCGCCCTGTGGAGCGCCTTGCAGGCTGCGGGGAGCAAGGTCCCCACGGTGGAGGAGGTCAGCCGGCACACAGACACACACACACACACACACACTCGTTCTGTCTCTTCTTCCTCCTCATCCTCCTCTTCCTTCTTCCAGGTGAACTTCCCCTCCAGCCTGGATACTGGCTGCGGTCCTGGCGGGGGGGTTCCGTCTCACCTGCCTCTGGTCGCCCTCTCCCCCATCATCCACCCCCGCATCAGGGAGTTCAGATCCGGCCTGGGCAGCGCTCGTAAAGGTGCGTTCAGGTGTTTCTGACATAAAGAAATAAAGACTGTAAAGAAGACTTGAAACTAGAGATGTTTACAATGTTTACCGAGAGAAGTCGAGTCATAGAGTCGCCTCCTGGTGGTCAGGAGAGGGAATGCCGCGCTGGACTGACTCTCCTATGTTTACGTCGTCTATCATTTTCCAGACGTTCCTCCGTCTCCGTTGTCGGTCCACGACCGGTACAGCTCCCCGGCGGCTGGCAGCGCCAAGCGGCGGCTGTTCGGGGACGACCCGCCGGCCCGACCGCCGTCCGCCACCCCAGGGAGTCATGTGACGTCGCCTGCCAAGAGGTTGACTTTCGGCTGTGGCGGCACCCTGAGGATCGGAGCTCAGAGCGCTCAGAGCGCCGTGCTGAGCATCCCGCTGCAAGGTGAGCACCTCCTCCATTATCTACCTGCTCCTCCATCACCTCCATTGTCCACCTGCTCCTCCATCACCTCCATTGTCCACCTGCTCCTCCATCACCTCCATTTTCCACCTGCTCCTCCATCACCTCCATTGTCTACCTGCTCCTCCATCACCTCCATTGTCTACCTGCTCCTCCATCACCTCCATTGTCCACCTGCTCCTCCATCACCTCCATTGTCTACCTGCTCCTCCATCACCTCCATTGTCCACCTGCTCCTCCATCACCTCCATTGTCCACCTGCTCCTCCATCACCTCCATTGTCTACCTGCTCCTCCATCACCTCCATTGTCTACCTGCTCCTCCATCACCTCCATTGTCCACCTGCTCCTCCATCACCTACATTGTCCACCTGCTCCTCCATCACCTCCATTCTCCACCTGCTCCTCCATCACCTCCATTGTCTACCTGCTCCTCCATCACCTCCATTGTCCACCTGCTCCTCCATCACCTACATTGTCCACCTGCTCCTCCATCACCTCCATTCTCCACCTGCTCCTCCATCACCTCCATTCTCCACCTGCTCCATGATTCACAGATCCAACATAGACCGTGGATGATAGTCACGTGTGTGTGTGTGTGTTCAGGTGGGAATAACGAGCGCACCATCACGCTGATTCCGGTACAGCCGTGTGACTCCTCCGGTACGATCACCGCTCAGTTCCTCCTCACCACCTCGCCGAGCAGAGCCCCCGGGCCCGTGACCTCTGACCCCCAGGTGGCAAACGCCCGGCCGCGGCGCACAGGATCGCTCGCGCTGTTCTTCAGGAAGGTAAAGATGGTCCTCAGTCCTCCACCTGCTCCTCCTGTGCTGCCTGCGCTGAGCTCTGCGTGCCCTGCTCTCCGTCTGCAGGTGTACCACCTGGCCAGCGTGCGGCTCAGGGACCTGTGCGTCAGGATGGACGTGTCCTCCGAGCTGCGGGGGAAGATCTGGACCTGTTTTGAGAACTCGCTGGTCCACAGCACCGGTCTGATGAGGGACCGGCACCTGGACCAGCTGCTGCTGTGCAGCGTCTACATCGTGTCCAAGGTGTGTGTGTGTGTGTGTGTGTGTGTGTACAAGTAAAAGTACAACAGGCAGATGTCTACTTAAGTAAAAGTACTGCAGTACTGGTTTTTAAAAGTACTTGAGTATCAAGAGTACCTTTTCTAAATATTGCATTGCTACTGCCACAGTTGACAGTATTCCTCCCGATGTGTCTCATGCCTCCTCTGTAAAACACAGTTCAATATTTCAGTTTACACTATAATAAAGTAATAAATATGAGAAAAGATACCCATCATGTGTTCTACATAGCAGTATCATTCATTATGAAGTGCTGGTTGTTCAGAATGTTCTAATGGCTCCAGACTAACTATTTTAAATTGGTTTACTGGTGCAACTAACTTTAATTTATGTGTTTCAACAATTCAACTATTCAGCAATTCAACAGTGCTGCAATATCAGGTCATGAATATGTAATGTAATCGTTTCCTACCAGCTATTTCCAGCAAACAACTCAAAGACCTGTTTTTAACTTGTTGAAAAGTAATCAAAATATGGGCCCTTTACCACCCCAACGGTACCCAAAGTTACGCCCTCGCTTCAGTTGATTATCAGTTACACGATTAGCTCGCCTCGATTAGCAGCGCCGGCACGATCCAATCACGTTTGAGAGGGAAACGGCAGAGCGAGTGTTTTTTTTTTTTAGAAGTATTAACGGTACTCGGGTTATGGATAGAAATGTACAATATTTTCCTCTCAAATGTACTTGAGTAGTCATGAGTACTCCTCCAAAAATGATACTCGAGTAAAGTACAGATCCCTTAAAATTGTACTCAAGTAAATGTACTCCTCTACTGTCCGGCTCTGGTGTGTGTCGTCAGTCAACAAAACGTCACAGCTCATCACCTCCAGAAGTTGTAAAAACATCTTCATGGTCTTTAATGAGCTATTTGTTTACATTAAAATAAGCCTTTTATTGGTTACTGAGATGCTTCGTACCTGCAATCACAACGTCGTGTAGATCCACAGAGGTTTCAGAGGACACCACGCGTGGAATGAACCACCTGACGGAAGGAGGTGGAGGATTTTCTGATCCTCCAGCTGATGTCACAGGAAGTAATGTTTGATGGTGATGCTTCATCCTCTTCCTCGTCTTCCTCTCAGATCACCAAAGAGACTCACAGCTTCCACGACATCATGAAGTGTTACCGATGCCAACCGCAGGCCAGCAGCCACGTGAGACTCCGAGACACACGAGACACAGCGAGACACACAAAGTACTAGTGAAGGACCTGTGTGTGTGTGTGTGTGTGTGTGTGCGTGTGCAGGTGTACCGCAGTGTGTTGCTGCGCCACAAGGAGCCGGCGGCGGATGAGAACATGGAGGTGGATCCCGTCTCGGGCGGAGAATGTGAGCTTAATTTGACTGACTTGTATATTGACATGAAATTCAAAGCCTAGAAAGTGGAGACTAAAAACACGTCATCAGCCGCAGAGAAAACCCATGAGGGGGCGGGACCAGCGCGGCCAGCCGACCAATCGGAGGAGCGCGGAGACCTCATCCAGTTCTACAACAGCGTCTTTGTGCTAAAGATGAAGAGCTTCGCTCTGCGCTACGCCACCCAGGACCACCGGGTACGGGGGCGGCTCTAGGGGGCGGGGCCAGTGCACCAGAACCAGCGGTTAATGTGTGTGTGTTTGTCCCGCAGGCCGACGCCCCCCCCCTGTCTCCCTTCCCCTCGGTCCGGGCTCAGCCTCTGTCCCCCCGCCGTGTCTCTCAGAGACACTCGCTGTACGTCTCTCCTCACAAGTCCTCCGCCTGCTGCCTCACCCCCAACTCCTTCACCTACCGCATCAACAGCAGCCCAGCCAAGGCAAGTATGCGCACACGCTCCCGCGCACGCGCACACACACGCGCACACGCTCACACGCACACACACACGCGCACACACAACGCACGCTGTGTTGCTAGTCTGCATCCTTGCAGCCTTCTGGTCCACCTGGTCCTCACCGAGCGTCTCTGATGGGACGGTCTGTCCTCCACTGCTCCCGTTGCCTAGCAACCTGCTGAGCTTAACAATAAAATCAGAATCGGTAAACATTTATTGCCATAATATGTCGGACATACAAGGAATTTGACAAGACAACATAGTGCAAGGAATAAAATATAATACTATGGGTCCGTTTAAAAATAAAGGAAGAAGAGTTTAGACAGAAAGCGACCAGTGAAAGTGTCAACAGCGCAGCGGTACAATAACTTAATATTGATAACAAAGTAGGAGATATTTAATTGGTAACAACCCGTCTGATGGAAGGATTGATTCATTGATCTTTAACGGCTGATGGCCTCAAAGTAAAAGTAAAGAATGCAGATATGAAATCTGAATTGTAATGAGATCTCCTCCCTCCAGGAGTTATCCGACATCAACCGGATGATCCGGCAGGGCAGCTCCAGCAGGAAGCGCGCCTTCACTATGGAGGGGGATGTGATGATGTCATCAACCTGCGACTCCCCCAGCAAGAAGGCGTGTCCAGAGAGCGGCAGCAGCGCCGACGTGCTTCTGAAGCGTCTGCAGGACGTGGTGTCGGAGCGACAGAGCCACTGATTGAATCAGCAGGAGGCGGACTCACCTGAAATCACCTGACCACATGTTGGCGTCACTGCTTTTTACTTCCAGGTGTGATAACAATAACGTACTGTAAATGTAAGCCCCTAAACTGCTCCAACAGAGAACAGGTCTGTGGTCGTGGGACCTGTTGCTAGGAGACGAGGCCTTTGGGGTCAGTCTAATATTTAAAAAGGGATTCCAATCACATGAGGACGAGACAAATCAAAGTGTCCCATCATGCATTATGCTATTGGAACGTAGCATAAATGTCAACTTCTTCAGAGGTGAACGAATGTCTTCAATGGAGGGAAAGTCTCTGTTTCCTGTGTCCTTTGTCCAGCTTCCAGCTCGTTACATAACTACCATCACACGTTTTATTCTCCCACTAACTAGTTTTTAGCTTCAGTCTGAGCCACATTAATGTTTGATGGTGTAACAGAAGCAGACATTCTGTGTGTAGCATCTACACATTATTCCGTTTAACAGTTTATAAAACAATAAATCAAACCTTTTGCTTCACTTTAATCTGTCGATTCTGCTCTCAAAGCTTAAAAAAACATAATGAAGCAAATCTGTTTTGTGCTTTTCTGAACTATTGTCATAAAAAAAAGTATTTTGGGCAATAAACAATTGGTGTTCATTTATGTTATTACTTTCATTTGTGAGTGTGTAGCCCTGCCTTAAAGCATCCCTGGGTTGTCTGTCTCCATGGAGACCAGGAGGACGTGCAGCTTGTCTCAGGTTCTGTTGTCGGACATCACGCTGCGTTTCTAGTTCGCTTCACTTTTACGTTCCATCGTTAGAAACGCGCTGCTTTTTAAATGATTTTCAACGTTCTAAGACGGATGCTTCACATGTTACACAGCAACATAACGAAACAACATGAAGAGCTCCAAGTCAAAATGCATTTGTTACAGTTTATACACATGATACCATTTGTTGCATTATTACACATAAACTACTAATCGCATCTTCATTCGAAATGTACCGTGTAAGTTAATAGGTCACCAGTCCCCGCGCATGCGCAGTGACCCCCCCCCCCACCCCCCCCCCCCTCCCCCCCCCCCCTTCCCCTCCCCGCACATGCTCCATCCTACTCTGTCTCTCCGGACAAACAACCTGATCTCCACCCGGTCGCGGCACCATCAGCGCCATCAGGTAGGACCGCGCGATGCCTTTACGCGCGTCCAGGTTCCGGGGGGGCTGAGGGGGGGGGGCACCGATCAGCCGTCACCGTGACGCCGTTACATCCGGACGATGCACCGGGTGGGTGAGCCTCCCGGTCCCGGTGGATGCTTTCACCACGCGCACGCACGCGCACGCACGGAGGCTCGTGGTCCAGGGTGTTTCGCGCATCACAAGGTCACGCTGGTGGAGACGGACGGACACCTCGTGCTCGTGCTCGTGCTCGTGCCCGGGAGCTGCCTGATAGATGTGATTCATGTTGCTGATGTGAATGATCGTAAACACGAAGACATGAATCAGAAGGATGTTATTAAACCATTCATGACCGCGAGGAGCAGACGGGACTGCGCATGCGCACGGTTCACACCCTCTCGAGAGGCGTAATTGATTTTATCTGATAGAACATGTACCAATACGTGGATGTTTTTACAGGGAGACCGGATGTGACATTTAAACGGTTCAATCCCCACGTGACACGTGATGGAGATCAAGAGGTAGAGGTGAGATGTTGTGTACTGATGGAGGAGTGTGTAGTACTCCACACACGTTATGAAACGTGTGTGGAGTTAAAATATGAAAGTTGATGAGAGATAGATTCCCCCCATCTGAGGCAGATTTTAAGAACACAATGGTTTTATTATTGTGTGAAGGTGAAGATGAAGCTGTCCTCATGTGAAGGAATGTTAACAACGTCTGTTTCCTCCTCAGTGACGATGGTGCAGAGCGGACTGAAGGTGGAGACGTGAGCACCTCCCAAAGATGGAGTCCTCTTACAACGTCGTAGAACTGCGGGAGCTGCGCGCAGAGGGAGGGGCCTCGGCGACCCTGATTGGGGGCGCCAGCGGGCCGCGCTGCCCGGGGGTTCGACAACGCCTCGTACCAGCAGGACGAGGAGCTTGAGCTCCGCCAGCAGGGGGCAGCTTGGCCCACTGGTGGTTTGAAGGTAACCCCCGGCAACAGGGAGGTGACCCCCGGCAACTGCGAGGTAACCGCTTCTTCTCTCCAACAGAGTTGCTAATGTCAGCCGGCGTCTGTGTCTGCTTCTACTTGTCGACCGACTCGTTTCACTTCACGGTTCTAAAAGTCTTGCGTGTGTTGCAAAGCAATTCACCGCCAGACCACCAGGCGGAGTACCGTTTATTGTCGTAGTCGACCTGGAGAGTGACGTCTCTGCGTGTGGAAGTTGTTGGTTTGTAGTGTTAATTTCGTCAGATGAGACAAGACTAAATATGTTCGTCGACGACCTTTTTTTTTCATGACTAAGACGAGACGACGAGGCTGCACTATTCTCCAGAAACGCTGACTGAGACTAAATTAACATGCATTATTGTTGACGTAAAAAGACGAGACTAAAATGTTTTGCATAAAATAAAAACTAAGATAAAATCTCTCTTCAGTTTCGTCTACAATCGTCTCTATTTTTTCTCACAATATAGAAAGAACACTTACCATAGGACTCGCTACTAGCTCCTCTCGAATCAAAGTCCGTCACTTTCCTTCGAGCTGGCTGGTAGCGCTACCTGCTAGTGGTAGCACTAACTGTTAGCGAGAGGAGCTGGTAGCGGTACCTGCTAGCGGTAGCACTACCAGCTCCTCTCGCCCGCCGTGCGTTGCCGCGCATAGGCGTGCGTTGGCGTGCGTTGGCGTGCGTAGGCTTGCGTTTGCGTGCGTAGGCGTGCGTTGGCGTGCATAGGTGTGCGTTGGCGTGAGTTGGCGTGCGAAGGCGTGCAAAGGCGTGAGTTGGCGTGCGTAGGCGTGCGTAGGCTTGCGTTGGCGTGCGTAGGCTTGCGTTGGCGTGCGTAGGCGTGCGTTGGCGTGCGAAGGCGTGAGTTGGCGTGCGTAGGCGTGCGTTACCGTACGTTGGCGTGCGTAGGCGTGCGTTGGCGTGCGTAGGCGTGCGTTGGCGTGCGTTGGCGTGCGTAGGCGCGCGTTGGCTTGCATTGCCGTGCGTTGGCGTGCGTAGGCGTGCGTAGGCGTGCGTTGGCGTGCGTTGGCGTGCGTAGGCGCGCGTTGGCTTGCATTGCCGTGCGTTGGCGTGCGTTGGCGCGCGTTGGCGTGCGTTTGCGTGCGTAGGCGTGCGTTGGCGTGCGTAGCTGTCGACGCAAGGCTAGAAAAATTGGTCGACGCACGCAAGAGGGGGCGGGACGGTACGCGAGGGCCGCTTGCGTCTGCGTGTCCTTGCGTTTCTCTGAAAACGCAGAAGCATAAACTAGACTTTAGTGCTAATGTTTACTGCCCTCCTTCTAGAAGTGTGTTCAGACACAAACAAGACAAACGTTTGAATAAAGCAACGAAAGTTTAAATAAACGGACGTTAAAAAAAGACCATGTTTGAATACCAAAGTCAACTCAGAGGGGCGTGTCCTGTATTGAAGGCGCTATAGGAGGAGCTAACAGAAGAGCTAACAGAAGAGGT
Source organism: Apeltes quadracus (assembly GCA_021346845.1). NCBI lineage: Eukaryota > Metazoa > Chordata > Actinopteri > Perciformes > Gasterosteidae > Apeltes > Apeltes quadracus. The sequence goes on along the minus strand of CM037933.1, from coordinate 19,785,440 downwards.
ATTGTTAGCAGCTAACTAGCAACCTCAGAATAAGGCGCGAAAACACACATCATTTTATTTAATGTGAGTTGTGGTCTGAGAAACACCTGTTCACATTCAGCGAGGACGTGCAGCTCAAAGGTAAACATCTAACAAGAGATTAGAAAAGATGAATAGTATCAGAGACTTCATCTTGTTATTTGTTGTCTCTGTCTCAGGTGGAAGAGCAGCACCAGGAGCTCTCTTCCCGGTCGTATGATGAAGAAGAAGGAGGAGGAGGAGGAGGAGGTGGGGGCCGGGAGGACGGACTCGAGCCGTCCGCTGACTGCGGCCTGGTGCTGGCGCTGGTGTTCCTGGTGAGCGGCATCGCGCTGGTGCTGGTGGCCTACGCCATCCCCCGGGAGGCGGGGGCGGACCCCGACGCTGTGTCGGCCCGGCAGATGGAGAAGCTGGAGATGTACTACGCCCGGCTGGGGTCCCACCTGGACAGGTGCATCATCGCGGGCCTGGGCCTGCTGACGCTGGGCGGAATGTTCCTCTCCGTGCTCCTCATGGCCTCCCTCTGCCGGGGGGAGGCGCACCGGCACCGGGCGGCCTTCGTCCGGCCCAGGAGGACTTACGGCTCCGTCCACCTGAGCATGAAGCAGCTGGCGCCCGGAGAGGCAAGAGGAGGAGGAGGAGCAGGAGGAGGACGAGTTGAGGAGTTCCTGGTGGAGCAGAGCAAGGACTCCAACTCAGAACCAGGACCCAGGAGGAATCTTCCTGCTCCTCTTCCTCCTCATCCTGCCACTGCTGCCTCGTCCTCCTCTTCCTCTTTACGACTCAACTGACTTTCACACTGCGTCCAAAAGGAGGACGCCTCCCTGGAGGACCTGACATGAGCACAAAGACGGGAAGTCTGGACCCACTGGAGGAGGAGGAGGAGGAGAACATTGCTGGAGGTCAAAGGTTGTGTATTTTAACAGGTTGATCACATTTAAAGCACATGGTGGCTTAATTATCAGATTATATTATCGTCTCCTTCAGAGGGAAGTGATGCTACTGATTTTTATTCCAATAACAAAGAGGGAATGTCGTTGGATCATCAGGCGCGTTTAGTTTGTTCACCCTGAGGAGGAAACGCTGGTCTGTCCGCTTCAGAAAGCTCAGGGTCCATCACCGTGGTAACGGAGCCTGTGAACCTCAACTGGTCGGCAGCAGGTTTTCTTTCACAGGCTCCTCCCTCTGACAGCAGCCAGCCAATCACACAGCGCGCTTTTATTTCCTGATTCATTGAGTTACTCTATCAGGCAGATTTTAGCAGTTTCCACAGATGAACAAAATAAGATCTGTTAAAGTTACCGTTAAAGACTAAAGCTTTATTATTAGATATATCGTCATTGGCTTTGCATAAGGAACTAACGTCCCCCATATTTGACTCGCTCTCACATCCCAGCACAACATGGGTGATACAGAGAACATCAGTGAGCTGCTGTATGTTAAAGAGGATCCACAGGAAGCACCTGCAGGTTCAGCACCAGTGGACCAGTTTCTACCAGCCATGTTAAATATGAGCATGGTGTGTATTTCCAGCCTGTGTGTGGTGCATTCTAACTAACAGAGTGTGAAATACTGGGATTTAGTAGACGTGTGACCTTAACGTGTTAACTGACAGCACTATATTGGAACACATGCGTTGACCCGTAGTAGCGACTTGGCTCTTTATTTCTAATCACAGGTTCATACTCGCATTTATATTTCCAGCTCAATGGGGGTGAAGCATGCTGACCGATGGTTTGTGACTGTTGCCATGGTAACTCGTAGCATCCTGGCTCCATTCATGCTGTGGTGGTGCACAAACTTCACTCTGAACAGCTGATCTGGAGTTTCCCATTGCAGGGTAAATTAAGTTAAGTAAAGTAAGTTAAGTAAAGTAAGTTAAGTAAAGTAAAGTTTAGGCTTCACAACGGAGCTCTGACGTCCTGAAAAAAAAGAAAAATGTGATTTAAACAAACATTTTGTTTTCATATGGTTCAAGTTCACGATATGTCAGCACTTCTTTAGCCCTGTATGTTGTGTTATAATAATTTAAATTTGGATATTTACCAGAAGTTACTTTCAGAATACAGGCAGAATATGAGCAGCTACCAGATCATTAGCTTGAGTATGCTAAAATATTAGCATCCAATTCCAATGAATTAAATTTAACCCTATTTATTTCATATGAAATATATAATGTATATTTCATATATATATATAAATATAAATGTATATCCGAGAAACTCAACCTCAATTGTTTCCTTGTGTTTATTATCAGCATCCCTTTCTAACTTCTTTGAGGAAATATCCAGCTAGCTGTCATGCTACATGCTACATGCTAGCCTCCTGATTCCAGCTGTAATGAACTGTTTATTCATTTGTATTATATGTGAACAGATTAATTTATGTCTGTAAGGATTCAAAATGCCTTAAACTATGTACACGCAAATATGATTATGCTAATGTATCAAGGTCTGTATAGCGAGTCTGTTAGCCAAGGTTAGCATAGCCACACACGCACACAAACACACATGCAGACAGTTACACACAAACACAGAGATACGCACAGCAGTAGCATTTACTCAGACTCCATGAATGTATAATTTATTGACGGAGGCGGAGCCATCGCTGACACATAATATCACAATATCTGTCACGTGACTTTGTGCGGTTGCCTCGGAAACACTAATGTATGAATAAGTGTCCTCTTTTTTTACTGTTATCCGCTTGTTAAGTCGCTACGTCACCACGTTCCAATAATACTGTTTCCGGGTCCAAAGTCCGGGTCCTCTCTACCGACTTACCGCTTTCGCCCGAGTTTTAACATGCCGCAGTGCCGTGTCCCGTGTTGTTTAAATAGATCGGAGTTTAAAAAAACAAAATGACATTCAACTGTCATTCTATCGCTATGGCTAACCCAGCTAACAAGTTAAGGTCCCCAGAACGTTAGTTTTTGGTTACGCTAACGTTAGCGTTTGGTTCCCAAACGTTGCCTGAAGGTTAGTTTGTGGTTCGGTGTTGTTTTTTTCTGGAAGGTTTTGTAACGTTCCGGTACGTTAACGTACGTAGGTTTCACGTATCCACACAATGATGACCGCAGCTAGCATACACACTGACACATGTTCATCAGTAACTAATATTCATAGCCAGGGAGGACGTGGATTAGCGGAGCCGAGGATCGAACTGAGCTCTACTGCTACGGCACTCCGTTGTTTCATAGATATTAGCCATGTTCACACGATCACAAACTACACTGCTGCCAGCGCTGTTTATCAGAACAATACTTGTGTACTGTTGCTAGCCCGCGGCTGTGTCACATCATGCTACTAAAAAGTTCACTAAACCCTATAAAACCTGTCTGTATATTGTTTTAATCTTGTTTAGTTACGTTCACAGTTATAGAAGTCATGTAAAAAATATATTTTGAAATACCTCATCCAGAACAAGGAATGGCACCTTGTCAACTAGCTAGCTAGCTTAACCTTACAGCTAACTCACCCTTAATTATGCCACTTGGATGATGCGCTACACTAACCACTATGTTGGAGTTAAACGAATTTAAACCCTTTATGACCGCCAAGGGTGCATCACTAAAGTAGGACGTGATCGTCAATAAATGATCAGGTTCGCCAGTGTTATTAGATGTGGACGAGCGGAGCGCTTGGACCCGGAAGTCCCGTGTGAAGTCAGACTTAACAAGCGGATATCTTAATGGAGTTAATGTGTATTAAATAATAAAAGGATATTAAAGCAGGACTGTAACATCTTCAGCCTTGGAAATAAAAGCACGAACAATAAAGCGAAAAATAACGGAAAATAAACATTTCCCATAAAATAGAGACACGAATCAAGTGGAGCTTAAAAACCTTTATAAATGGTATGAATCACGTGTTCATGTGGAACAATCTTTTATCAATCAATAAATGACAATGAAAGTAACTTTTAGCACATAAATGAGGGACTTTTAAAAGACAAACCGGTGAACTGAAACTGAGTTTTTCTACATTATGTTTACTGTGAATGAAATCTGATTTAGTATTGGTAGCTGTTTGGTGTAATGTACGATATTCCTGAGAGACGCGACGTTTCCCTTTAATCTGAGTGAAAACCAGGGTCTCAAACATGTATTTTATTTTTTAAGATATATAAAATATTTATTGGTTTATTTGTCACTCTCTGGGTTTTACGTTTAGACAAACAGTTCCTTAAACCCCTTTAACATAATTCATTATGAATTATTAAAACTTTTTTTGGGTGTAAGCCATGTTTTAAGGATCATTTTGTAATGTTTGTATGACTTAATGCAATGATTCCCCGTAATAGTCGTTATTAAAACGGAACCCAGGTTCCCTTCGCGCTGTAACTTGTGTACAATATGTAACTGTTGGTTCTACATCATAATAAAGTGTTCATTTGTGGTGGTTACTTATTCTTATATTTCATTTTTGTATTTTTAATGACATACTATTATTCCTATATTCTTATTATTTTACTGGACGGGATGTTTACGTCACATCACACGTCATTAATCTGATTTACAGCTGCTTAGATGAGGGGTTAGGTTGGTGGTTAGGGTTAGGCCATTAGGGTTAGGGTTAGTGTTAAACCATTAGGGTTAGGCCATTAGGGTTAGGGTTAGTGTTAAACCATTAGGGTTAGTGGATTATGGTTGGGCCATTAGTCATCAGTTTGCTGCTGTTTTTAGTCTTTAGAGGCTCTCAGAGTTGGAACACAAACAATGAATGATTCAAGGCTCCTCAAAGGATTCTTCCTTTGGCTGCAGGAATTACTTCCAGCTCACAGAGATGCTGTGCGACTCCTGGCTGACACCTGAACAAACACGCTTTGTAAACTGATCCTGTTCAAGAGGGTCACAGACCTTCTGTCCAGACACTCTGAACCATATTTCAATGTTTGCCACATCCCTTTTTTTTCTTATTTTAATGACTAATTATAATCCAATTTTTTTCTAAATCAATCGTTCAATTTTGAGGAATTACTAGAACATTTCATTTTTGTATGTTATTTTTCATCACGATGACTTATTAAACAATATTTTATAATTTCCAACTAATATTTACTAATATTGTTTTTTTAGTTCTATTACTTTCATGAGAGGAAATATTTTTGACTTATTTCTGCTCATGCATGAGCTGGAGTTATACAATGACACTTTTCAACATACTACAGTACTTTGACTTTTGTTCCTCATGTTTTTCGATGTGTTATAATGTGAATTCATTTTTGTTAAATCAGTGATTTTCGATATTTGCAAATTGTACCCAGTGAGCAGAAAGCTGGAGGAGATCAGATGACTTCCGGCGCTGGACGGCAGGGGGCGCCATATCACCGAGACAGAAGCTCCAAACAGACTTCCACTTCAAATGACACATGACAGACATGGAATCACAGTACGAGTTTAATGTTAGTAATGCCCCCCCCCCTTAGCTTATAGGTCATAAGACCGTGCATGTGTCTACATAAGCCCCGCCTCCCTACGCGTTGCACAACCTCTCAGGGACACTCGTTGCATTGTGGGTAGCTCGGCCTCCCGGAGCTTCTCCTCCGATCTGAAGTGAGCCAAAGACAACAAACCGGAGCTGTGGAGACCTCCATGTTACCACGGTGACGGAGACCCTCTGCCTCTGGCTTCCTGCCTCTCACTGAGTCCTTTTGATGGTCCACATGTGATTTAATACATAAAGTCACCCTCTGAACAGGGTTTAGAATCAAGCCTGGCTTCATATGGAGATGGGTTCATTCCACAGTTCCACATGGAGAACTACACGAAAATACATGAAGATAGAAGTATCCTCCATGTGGGAGATACGGGTACAGAGCGTGCTCTATGGCGTGTAGCCCCTCGCCACGGTGACGTTGGCAACCTGGGAACAGGAAGTGACCACATCTGGACTGACCCTGCTTTATGGTCCTTCAGGGAACTGTCAATCAGTGTGTAGCCCCGCCCTAAAGCAAGAGAGAATGCGGCTTCAGCACGTGAAGCTTTGACTTCACACATTTCGTCTCCTGCTCGAGCACCAGTCTGGATGTTCATCATGATCTTCAGCAGGAAACAATCCGCTTTGAACTGTCCCTCCCCAGCCACCATCCGGCCAGAGGCCTCCTCCTCGTCCTCCTCATTAGCAAGACCAACCTGAGGGGACGGGAGGAAGGAGGCGTCTCAAGGCTCCGCATCTCCGTCCTGTGGCACCGAACTTCAAACCGAGAGATTACCAAGGCACGTCGCCACGGTGATGAACGAAGAGCCGAATGAAAGGAACCATTCTCTGCATCTCCTCTGCAGGAACACACCTCCATTCTTCTCCAAGAGCCTCCTCCTCCCTTCGCCTGCAACATCGTTACCACCAGAGACGAATAACGTATTAAAAACCTCATTCCTCTTTCCACTCGATTGTGATCAACGTCTGATGTTTCATGCGCTGTTTTGCTTCCTCTGGGTGGAACGTGTGATCAATGCTTCAGTGTTGAACCTGTAAAACCTCCTGTGAGCTGCATCCTGGAGCAGATGGAGGGAAACAATGCCCTATTTGGAACATTTTATAATGAATCACCTCCTGGTCCTTAAATCAGGAGGTATAGAAGAGGAACATTATTGAATAAAATAAATAAAACTCTCACAAACAAGATCCAAACAAAATATGAAATGATAAAGTGAATTTATAACCCCTTTAACAACATGTATTCTCATTTTAGTGTCGTAGAGTAGTATTAAAAAAATAAAAAGGTGGTCAGATGGCGTTGATTAGCTGAGCTAAATGCTAACGCTAGCACGGCAACATGCTAACAATGCTAACAATTCACAAACTACCATTTTGTGACATGACAGTATGTGAATGCACAGCTAATAGCTTTCATTGAAGATGTTAGTGTTTGGTATGTGCAGGCGGTGGAGGGGTTAATGTCAGTGGGGGGGGGGGAGGGGCTTTGATGTAGTGGAATGAGGGGGGGCTTCCAGGGCCCCCACTACATTACAGTGGCATAAAGGAGCCTACTGTCCTCCCCGGCCCGCTTCACCACAATCCTCCTCTGCATGTCATCGCCTCGGCATCATGCTGATAGACAGGCGGCGGGGGGGAGGGGGGGGTCTGGATAAGAGAAGATGTTATTAATATCTCCAAACAAAGTGGAGAGAAGAAAAACCTTCACAGCAAATGTCCCCCCGACCCCTTAGGGACAACTGACGGTTTTATTTCACGGTCCTGCTGGTGTTGCTGGTGTTGCTGGTAGTGTTGCTGGTGCTGGTGGGGTGTTGCTGGTAGTGTTGCTGGTGCTGGTGGGGGTGTTGCTGGTAGTGTTGCTGGTGCTGGTGGGGTGTTGCTGGTAGTGTTGCTGGTGCTGGTGGGGTGTTGCTGGTAGTGTTGCTGGTGCTGGTGGGGGTGTTGCTGGTAGTGTTGCTGGTGCTGGTGGGGTGTTGCTGGTAGTGTTGCTGGTGCTGGTGGGGGTGTTGCTGGTAGTGTTGCTGGTGCTGGTGGGGTGTTGCTGGTAGTGTTGCTGGTGCTGGTGGGGTGTTGCTGGTAGTGTTGCTGGTGCTGGTGGGGTGTTGCTGGTGTTGTTGGTGCTGGTGGGGTGTTGCTGGTGTTGTTGGTGCTGGTGGGGTGTTGCTGGTGTTGCTGGTGCTGGTGGGGTGTTGCTGGTGTTGCTGGTGCTGGTGGGGTGTTGCTGGTGGCTGCGCCCCCCTTCTGTTTGGCTCCTCGTGGTTTTGGGTCCATTAGTTTCTCCGTGTGTCGTCAGCTGGTCTCTACATCCAAACATGATGAGTGACGCCTTACAGGGCTTCATTGTTTGTGGCATTAGCAAGGAGGAAGGTTATTGCTAATAACCTTCCTCCATATATATATATATATATATATATATATATATATATATATATACATACATATACGCGTGTGTGTGTGTGTGTGTGTCATTTTAACCAAGCTGTCTGAGCTGTCTGTCCTCCAGAAGAATTCTGTCCACTCAAACAAGCCTTCTGTCCCGTCCTGACAGGAACTAATAGAGACGTACATTCCTCTGTGTGTGTGTGTGTGTGTTGTCTTGCTTATATAATTAAGGGGCTTATTTCATTTTCAAAGACATTCCAAACATTTATCAGTGTTTTGTGTGTGCGTGTGTAACTGTGTGTGTCTCTCAGTGTGTTCTGAGGCTTCTGGGTCACCTGAAGAATTTACAAACAGTCCTGTGTTATTATAATATCAATAATAATAAAGAAAACAACGATAATGATAATAATAACAATGAAATGATAATAAAAAACACTCATAATAAGAGTAATCTAACCCTAACCCTAAAAATGATAATAATATTAAAGATAAAGCTAAGCTTTATAACACAAAAAGCTTTTGCTTCATTCTCAGTCCTCCAGATATTGACAGATTTCTGTTGCTGTAGTACTGTTGCTAATGAAAGTATGTCACTGTGTGTGTGTGTGTGTGTATGTGTGAGTTTCACAACACATCATCACACTCCATCAGCTAACACACAAACACTCATACGCGCACACACACACACACATATGCAAACACAGTAGTAGTGCCGAGTTGACTTCGGGTCATTAGCTCACATTGAGCTGCATGTCTGAGATGTGGTGAGAAGAAGGAGAGGTGTGTTCTCTGAGGGGTTTATCTCCTGGGAGGTCCAGTCATGCTGCTGTGATTACCTCCTGCTTCACTGCTTTGGAACACAGGAGCTGACACACGACAGGAACCCGGGCGTGGAGCGCCTCAGGACTGCGTTACCATAAGGAGGACGAGGGCTTTGAGGGACAAAGACACCCAACGGGAGGCACGTGGGAAGGCTGCAGTGGAAGATCATGAGGAAGCACAGCACAGCGGAGTAGAACCTCACCGGGTATTTCTCCAATTCACTGAGCTCCCCTTGGTGCACAGACATGTTTTAAATCACTTCATCATATTCTATTATTAACATAACATACCTGACGTAGAGAGCCTAGATAACTAGATAATACTCCCTACTAACATCAGTACTATCAATAGCACCAGTACTACAACCAATACTACCTTCACCACCAATACTAAGAGTACCACTGCTATCAGTACTACTGTCACTCCCACCACTACTACAACCAAAACCAATACTGTAAATAACTCCATAGACTTTCCGGTAAAGGCTACGGATCAAATGCAAATGTATTTAAAAAACTGTAATATTTCAATGGACCCTTAAGTCCCGTTCTCACATTAACCCGACCCCGAACAGCGCCGACTAGTGTTCAGTATTTGTATCCCTCCTAACATAAAGTACTAAATATTAATACTAAATATGTGTAAAGAAGATGACACAATTTCACTCTTACACTACTAACAATACCACCAGTACTACTACCACCACTACCATTGCTACCAGTACTGTTACCAATACCACCACCACCACTAGCATCTCTACCACTACTACTACCAATACCATTACCATCTCTACCAGTACTCCTACCAATACCACTACCATCTCTACCAGTACTCCTACCAATACCACTACCATCTCTACCAGTACTCCTACCAATACCACTACCATCTCTACCAGTACTCCTACCAATACCACTACCATCTCTACCAGTACTCCTACCAATACCACGACCATCTCTACCAGTACTCCTACCAATACCACTACCATCTCTACCAGTACTCCTACCAATACCACTACCATCTCTACCAGTACTCCTACCAATACCACTACCATCTCTACCAGTACTCCTACCAATACCACTACCATCTCTACCAGTACTCCTACCAATACCACTACCATCTCTACCAGTACTCCTACCAATACCACTACCATCTCTACCAGTACTCCTACCAATACCACTACCATCTCTACCAGTACTCCTACCAATACCATTACCATCTCTACCAGTACTCCTACCAATACCACTACCATCTCTACCAGTACTCCTACCAATACTGCCATCAATGGTTCTTCAGAAGCAGCTGATGAAGCCTCCTGACATGATTCACCTCTGGATGCTCTGCTTTCGTCTCTTCTCACATGACAAACAAGGAACCTAAATCACATGGTTTATTGATTCATGTTACGTGATACAGCTTACGCAGTGATTATTGACTTTGATCATTTGGAACTATAATGTCAACTATAATAATAGACCATGATAGAATATGAAGACATCCTTTTGGAACAAAACCTTTTCTCGGTTCGCACTTTTGTTGTGCAAATGTGACGAGCACAATGCCGATCCGCCTCGTTGTTTCTACCCGCTTCACAGCGATCTGACGATGCACATGACCATGTTCACTCTGCAATTATCTGGTTAACTCTGACATCATCCCGAGCATGTGACCGAAGCGTGGTGAGCAGCATGGATCCGAGCGTCCCGCTGAGGACAGGTGAGCTAGCTCTGCATGAAGAGGTGGAAGTTGGCTTTGGTGAACTCCTGATGGATGGTCTCCAGCAGGACGTCGTCCGGCTGGCCTCCCTCCGCCCCCCCCTCCCGCCTCCGTCCTCCAGCCCCGCGGGCGCACAGGGGCGGCTGGAGCTCCGGCGTGTAGGTGAAGCTGAAGGCGGTGCGATAGATGAGGCCGTCCGATCGCAGGAGCGACAGGGGGACGGTTGTGATGTTCCTTAGGCGCTGCGAGCCCTCGCTGAAGATGGAGACGTCCGGGACGACGCAGAGCAGAGACTCGGGAGACCTGGGACACAAAGAACAACCTGTAGGACGGAACCTTCAGCTCAACTGGACAGTTCAAGAAGCTCTGATCATTAACTTTATTGACAATCCACGATTAACATTTGGTTGGGGAGCGAAACGTAGTAGATTTAAAACGCTAAATATAAGGAGACGATGTGGACATGAAGGCCTGAAAGAGTGAAAATAATGCTAAAGATAATGACATACTTTTGAGCGACACTAGGAGAGATGCTATTAGACATATATCCATATATCCATATATCCATATATGTATATATATATATATATACGTATATGTATGTAGGTGTCCCATTGCCGTGCAGGTCATGGACGGATCCGCTCGCTGATTGGCTGCAGCCCCTCGTACAAACAGCCCATTGTGCTTGATGCTTGTGGCCGGCGAGGCCTCAGCACGTCGGCTGTGGGCTCCGACCTCAGGAGCCGGTGAAGGTCGAGTCCTGCTGTGACCCTTTCCAGCCTCTCGGGTCTACTTTCAAAGAGTAGCTGATTCAATTAAAATATGATCAACCGATTATTGGATCATTCAAATAATTGCTAGTTGCAGTCCAAGTCCATTTAAGGGCGTGTTACTTTAGGAATTGTGCAGAAGCATATAGGCTAAGGGGAGGATGAGTGAGCTCCACAGAGAGGAGTTTGATTTACTGAAGTCCGTTTTCAATGCAGTTATTACTCATAAAACGTTGAGTCATCAACAGACTTCTTCTCATGGGCTGTTGTTTGTTGTATTGAACAAAGTTCTGTCATATTCTGAGTCAAATGGAATGTCATTTGGGTTCAAGCTGTTGGTTGTGTAATATTTGGTGTCGAGGTGCCACTTAATTTGCTATAAAAACCCGACTTTTATGTGCAGCTCTGCAGCTGGTGCTCATAAATAACAAAATATAGGTCCTCTAGCTGACTGTTAGAGGAAGAGTCCACACAGGAGCTCCTCATGGGATTTCATATCTCAAAGTGTGATGGTGGCGCATGGAGTAGAGAGGGTGTGCTGATGGTTTGAATCCTGGCTGCCCCATGGGCCGTGTCCTTGAGCCTAATGACTAACACCTAATTGTCCAAAATGTATAAGCCATGGGTTATAAATGCCATGTAAGTTGCTTTGGATAAATGTCATGCAATGTACCTTCTTTGTATCAGAGTTTATAAAAGGAACGCACATGATGATTCAGCCTTCATCTTTTAGGCTCCTCCTCTTTTCTCACCTGTGAACACGTCACACCCACCTGAACATGGTCTCAGCCTCGCTGTTGCCAAACCACACCTTAAGATGAGGGCTCAGGTTCTCTCCGTGGACCTCCAGTGTGGCAACATGTCCTCCACCGTTCACCTGACATAGCACACACACACACACGCACAGACACACACACACACACACGCACAGACACACACACACACACACACACTTGTTTCAGGAAGAAAATCTAAGGGAACATAATTACATCACCTCCATTCCCCCCCAACTCACCTCTAACCCTGTGATGACAGGAAAAGGAGTAACCGGTGTCTGGATGCAGGAGGGTCCCTGATTGAAGGTGAACTCCACCGCCTCCACCCCGATGATGGTCCAGCAGGAGCCGTCGTTCAGCACCACCCTACCAGGGTCCTTGGCACTGGACGGTGCCTGGAGAGGAGGAAAAGGGTGGGAGGGCAGCACGAAGACGAGCAAAGGAGGAGGAGGGCGGGATGAAGAGGAGCCGATAGGTGGAGGGGGGATGAAGATGAGTGAAGGAGGAGGGGCCAGCAGAAGAGGAGGCGGGCAGGAGGTGACCGTCACCTGGTGCAGCCCGACGACGTCGTTGGACAAACACAGGTAGGCCTGAGGGTCGTCTCGCAGCTGGAAGGAGCACTTGTGGAGCTGAGAGACGGGTTCGTCTACGTCCAGGATGGCGTGCTGCTTGTTGACCTTGCGGATGACCTGGACACACAGGAGCAGACTCAAGGTCAAACTGTAGGCCGGACGTCTAAAGGACCTCCGTCTCGGTCTTAGCGGTCACAATGGGTCGCCTTGTAAAATGACTCCAAGGCTGCGTGGAATAGTCTACAAGGAACCTCCTAACATCCTTTCCTAATCGTCACAGGGTCAAGGAAACGTGAGGACAAGAGAAGTTAGGAAAGGTGAGAGTCAATTCAAGACTGTCAAGAATATTCACATAACAAAATAGCACCTTTATTCTGGCACCTTGTGTCTATTAAAGACTCCCTGTCACCAAAGAGCTAAACCAACAAAAGTGACTGTAATTTATTTCTACATGTCCTACAAAATAATTTACTTTTTAGTCCATCCATGTCATTTCAAGCAGGAGAAATCAACCGAGTGGTTTCCTGTGAATACTTGACTAGTTATTTCCCTTAACTTGCGCCTGAAAGGGGCCGAAGCTTTTCTCCCGTAAAGTCAGTGAGGGTTTCCGCTACTAACAACCACTGTTCCTGCTCTTTATTTGTTGTGTGAATTACACAAACGTCGGCCCCGCAAACGGTGTCGTGTTCGGGTTCATGACGTCATCCGGCGCCGCACAGCTTGAACGTCACCGACTCCTCCGTCTGGACGGCGTCTCTCGGTTGGACACAAACTAGCGGATGTAATGGCCTCGCTCCGTCTGAGCGTTACTCGCCATGCAATCTACTCGCACAAATAATTTGCTTCGCTTTTGGTGTGAACGCAGCATTAGAAGCTCCCTAGCTTTGGAGCGTTAGCGAAACAGCTAGCGATTCACCAGCTAGCGAGCTACCAGCTAGCCTCGCATTGCTGGTACCAATCGCTTCATCCGGGTTTGTAGCTCCAAGGAGAGCAAGAGGTCACACGAGGTCACTCACATTACTGTGGCAGAACTTCAAGGCTCAGAGGCCGATAACCAGGAATGAAAACACAGAAAACTCAGGAGGAAGACCAAGACCTGACTGAAAGGTGGAGCAGCTACATCTGTGTGCAGGAAGTTGATGGAGCTGTGGGATTTAGGGAGGAGATCTGTGGCGTCTCCAGACCTCGCTCTAAGTACCCAGAATGCATCCTGTCATCCTGTACCCAGAATGCAAAGCAACAAAATCAACAAGTGGTCAGGTCGGTGAATAACTGAGAGATAATGTTGCTCCTCATGATGGACTGCAGGAGGAATGCCATTGTGCGCTCTGTGTGTGCGTGTTATGCGTGTGTGTGCGTTACCATGGGAGGCAGAGCAGCTCCGGTCTCAGTGCACACTAACTGGACCACACAACCGTAACAGATGAAGCCTTCGCTCAGCACAACGTCTCCTTGGTCAGCACGCTGGTCCTCCACTACGCGCACACACACACACACACAATAACCACACAATGAATCAACTCAAAGGATGAGCGAGAAAAGAGTGTGTGTGTGTGTGTGTGTGGTTATGTGTGTGTGTGCGTGCGTGTGTGTGTGCGTGTGTGTGTGTGTGGTTGGGTGTGTGTGTGGTTATGTGTGTGTGTGGTTATGTGTGTGTGTGTGTGTGTGTGTGCGTGTGTGTGTGTGTGGGTGTGTGTGGGTGTGTGTGTGTGTGTGGTTATGTGTGTGTGTGCGTGCGTGTGTGTGTGTGTGTGGTTATGTGTGTGTGTGTGTGTGCGTGTGTGTGTGTGCGTGGGTGTGTGTGGGTGTGTGTGTGTGTGTGGTTATGTGTGTGTGTGCGTGCGTGTGTGTGTGTGTGGTTATGTGTGTGTGTGGTTGCGTGTGTGTGTGTGTGGTTATGTGTGTGTGTGTGTGTGGTTATGTGTGTGTGTGGTTATGTGTGTGTGTGTGTGTGTGTGTGTGTGTGTGTGTGTGTGTGCGAGCGGCCTATGAATCACCGCGGTTCAGAGCTGTTGCTGGGAGGTCGCTGCACACCGCGTTACACAAATAAGCTCTCAGAGTGTGAGTGAAGCTCAGTGTGACTAGCGTGGGCTGATGGGGAACCAGTCCCATACGGTCGTCCGTATCCCAGCATGCACTTGGGCTGAGGAGAGCTGAGGTTCACATGCTGATTACGAATAAGTAATATCATGTGACCTGTGTGACTCAACTTACCAGCTGCTCCTTTCCATCGCCGAGCAACAATCACAACAAAGAAAATCAAATCTGGTTTTGATCCGCTCCAACAGTCCGACGGTAGATTTGTTGACCTTGGCAGTGTCCTTGTGCGACATTGTGTGTCCCTCACACGTACCCAGAGTGATGGTGAAGGCGGTCCACTGCCGGGCGCTGGCGATGAAGGCTCCTCTGTCCACCGACAGGTACCGAGTGCTGACGGTTTGAGAGCGAAGACGATTAAACAGAGCAACTCGAGAGCAGGACGAGATACACACTGAGCACAGACACACACACACAGACACACAAAGCAATGTGCCTTTTATTACATCACAGGGCTTTATCCAAAGCGTCTTACATGCATTTTGAACCCATGTTTTTTTACATTCCGGCCTGGGGAGGAGTTGGGGGGGGGGGGGGGGGGGGGGGGTCCTGCTCAGGGACACTTTGAAATCATCACAACCAAAACCATTACAGCCATTAAAACCACTTCAACCGTCCAGTACAACCATTAAAAGAACCTGATCCAAAATGACCCCTCAAACCTTATTGGCCACCAATGTTTGGGTGAAGAGCTCCGATTGGTCCACACATGGGACCTGCTCTACATCTCTGTTTTTATTGAATAATACATGTAACAGCTGTTGGCACAGCTGGTAAATCGACCGTGTGGATCAGACTCATGGACGAACCCGGCGGACGGATCGGGGACTCACGGTCGGCGTTCTTCATGGACTGTCTCTTCTGGGACGGCTTGGAGATGACTTTGATCATCCGGCTTTGGAACGAACCCACTTCCTGTCGGTGGCCCACAAACAGCCGCAGCAGCAGGCAGAAATGCTTCCTCTTGTCTTGGTCGGAGATGAACAGGGACTTGGCAGAGGCAAACACCTGAAACACAGAAGTCTGTTTGGGATGCCCAATGTCTGCTCAGGAGACATAAAGTCTGCAAGAATAGTGTGCAGAAGAACATGCTTGGTCACTAAATGTCTCCTGGTGTCCCTCGCGCGGACAAGGAACACCACTGTTTGCCGAGTCAACAACAAGCCGCAATAAAGTAGCCGATGCTCTTGTTTGGGTAAACAAAGATCAGACACCGCAGAGCGCAGGTCAGAGGTCAGTCTGGAGACAGTACAAACAGGACAGAAGAACACCATCGGGGACAAGCGGTGCCTGCAAAGAGCTTTGTGTCTCTCTAGTACACCACCAGGGGGCGACACCTCAGGTCCGTCCTGCAGAAAGACAGGCGTCTCTCACCCTGGAGTCCGGCTGCTCGTCAAAGGCCAGCTTGAAGGAGTCGGCCTGGGACTGAGCGCAGCTGTCCAGGCTCAAGTAGCCGCTCAGCCGGTAGGCCGAGTCGCCGCCGCGGCCGCCGGCTGGAGAGACACGAGACATGGAGGGGTGGAGAGTGTCTTCAACAAACGGCTGTATTCAATGTTCTCCTCGTCCCATTGGGCTTCAGGTTGCTTCACCTTTCAGATGGTCCTGCATGACCCTCCACCCATCACCGCTGATGTAGACACAAGGAGGAGGGCAGAAGAACCTGAAGGTCACGCAGAGGTCAGTCCATAAGAAACACTTTCCATCATTTGACTGTGCTACATCTTATTACGTATTGTACTTTTTACCACATTTGAGAGGTAGATGTACATTTCACTGTACTGCATCTCAGAGGTACGTGTTGTACTTTTGCACATGAAGCTGATAATACTTTCATACTGAAACCTCTTCTCGTTGCCGTAGGACTTCTGAGCGACCTTGGCGTGCAGGATGGTGACGCTCTGGTCAGCGTGAGCTTCTCTTCCTGTTTCCCTCGGTGCTGCCAACTGATGATGAAAGCCCAGATCCAGTCTGCCGATTGGACGAGAGCGCTATCAGTCCCCAACAGCCATGAAATAATGACTTTAAGTTTAAATGCTAGTTTGAAGCATTAGCTGAACTACCAGCGACTGGTTAGCTCCCTCGCTTGTAATGCCACTCGTGACCTGGAGAGGCGATGGTGAGTCCAGCCGGTACTCCGCTAAACAACATTTTCTGCACTACAACTTTATTATCACTTTTTAATATCAATGGGACAATTTCTCTCAATTACACGCTCAATGTTACTCTTGTATCTGCATTTCTGTTATACACTTGTGTTAATATTACATCTTTTACACTGTGTAGATTTTTATTTTGTAGTAATTTCCTTGTTTTACTGGATTGAGTTACCTTCATCTTTTTGCCATTCAATTCTAAATTGCAGAAGCATTGTGTTATTTTCTTCCCACCAAATAATTGGGATTGAATTGTTCAAACAAACATGTTTACTTTGTTATTTTGCTGTTAAAGTTCCGTCTTATTTTATCTTAATGGCTTGGATTTCACCCCTAACAAAGGGCCGTGAACCAGCAGCGGTACTCAGCAGAGAGACGGGTCTTCTTGATGGACTTCACAGCCGTGAGACACGGACAGGCTGTGAATGTGGAGG